>JAODAI010211070.1:0-16290 GCA_027575025.1 Scotoplanes globosa | reverse complement strand
GAAGGCCATGGTTGTGCCTATACAAGAAAATTGCCAGCTGGTAATTGTAGTGATCTTTCAAAGTAAGTACATTATAGTAACGAAACAGGGGGAGAGAATGAGTATTATATGGAGAATTGGAAATAATTATAATAGCACATTTTTGAAGAATAAAAAGTTTCTCAGTATACGTGGGTTAATAACGTCAATTATTATAGCTTAATTGATATTGATAGTTTTATATTCACGAGGGGGCTGGCCACCGGCGGCCTGCCCACTGGGAAATGCCTGGACACATAACAATGGAATAAAAAAGCTAAAACGCGGCCGGCAGTAAAAAGCGAGAGATAGGCAAGACTTAATTGGAGACTAATCGATGAAATGAATAATCACTTATGGCACATAAGTTTTTGTTAAGACCATAAATGTCGGACTTTAGTCTAAGAGTCGTTTTAAGTTCTGAACGGTGTCTCATATCGATTGAAGTGAAACCAAGGCTTGCTATAAGACAAACCTAATATTGCGCACGCTATGTCCGGCCAAATTAAAGTGTTCGGCGACGGGATGGCCCGGCCTGACGGTTCTCACGGATGGATTATTTATGATTATTAAATCTCAGACGAAACTTTGTGCCCGTTTCGCCTCAGGCTACGTAGTTACCCTCCTCACAATAATTACAATACAGGATATACATAAAGTTAGAGGAATCGCAGCACAGACTAGGGGGTGTAATGCGATAGTAGAATGTGATGGTATAATGCTCGATCTGGTAGATATATTATGGTGGCATAATTCGGGGCTTATTGCATTTCTTAATTATTGCTTTTCTACATAATTTACCCGATAATCCCCTGTTAGTCACTATGGATGTTTCATCATTGTATACTAACATTACCCACCTTGAAGGCATTAATGCTACCAGATAATTTATCTTGACCCATGCGTTTTCCCAGGACGATACCAGAGATATTATATCCTTGGTAAAGTTTATTCTTACCCATAACAATTTCTCTTTCTGCGACAGCCACTTCCTACAGATAAAGGATACTGCCATGGAAACTAAAATGGCTCCAAGTTGTGCCAACATTTTTATGGCAGAACTTGAATCCAGACTAGTATCTTCATTTCCCCTCAAGCCTTTACATTATTATCGTTATCTCGATGATTTATTTTTCACGTGGCCCCACCGTGGGGTGAAGCTAGTTTGAAATTGTTTCAGGCCCATATGAACAGTTTCCACCCTACTATTAAATTCACCATGGAATTTTCGCCCACTTCCATTCCCTTCCTGGACGTTTTGGCTATATTTCTAACCACCAAATTTCGTCTTCCCTATACTCTAAACCTACGTAAAACCACAACTATCTTAACTTTAATAGTTCCCACCCCATGAGCCTTAAAAAGTCCATTGTTTTTTTGTCAAATCCTCCGCATTAAACGGATTTTTTCCGACCCAGCTGACTTTAATGCTCAGCTTAGCGTCCTGGTTGACAATTTTCTTAATAATGGATACCCCTTTCAATTAATCAAGTCCTGTCTCATTAAGTCTAAGACATATTTACTGTCCTATAAAGTTAAGGACAGTGGCAATCGTAACCCCATGTTTTTTTATTACAATCCCGAAGTCAAAGGGTTTACGAAATATATAAGGCAGGAGTTTAGTATACCCAGAGTGACCCATCCATCCGGACATTGTTCTCCGAGAGCCCCCTTCTTGCTAATCGCCAACCCCCGTATCTCAGGACACTGCTTTCGTACTAATACTCCCTCCAATGGTAATCAAAAATGCAATCAGCCCCGATGTCAGTTATTCCACCACATATCTACCAGATCGAGCATTATACCATCACATTCTACTATATCATTACACCCCCTAGTATGTGCTGCGATTCCTCTAAAGTCATTTATCTCCTGTATTGTAATTATTGTGAGAAGGTAACTACGTAGGTGAAACGGACACAAAGTGTCGTCGGAGATTTAATAATCATAAACAATCCATCCTTGATAACCGTCAGGGCCATCCCGTCGCCGACCACTTTAATTTGGCGGGACATAACGTTCGCATCATTAAGTTTGTCTTACTAGCAAGTGGTTTCTCTTCAATCGATATGAGACAACGTTCACAGCTTAAAACGATTCTTAGACTAAAGTCGCACATTTATGGACAAACTTAGGTGCCATGTAAGTGATTATTCATTTCATCGATTTTAGTCTCCAATTAAGTCTTGCTTATCTCCCGTTTTTTTACTACTGGCCGCATTTTAGCTTTTTATTCCATTGTCATGTGTCCAGGCATTTGCACTGTCCTATACTTTGCATTCACTTGCCCCAGCACGGATGAGCGCTTTTGTTTTTACATTGTATTTTTGGTTCTACTGCGTTTATTACGCTGACAAAGACCTGAGATTGTGATCGAAAATTTCGTACATTTTTTACTTTCGATTTTAAAATGTTATACTGTGCTCTTTAAGCCAATCTTTTATCATCATCTTAACACTTGGGATTAAACTTTTATATATACATATATATATATATATAATATTTAATAATAATATATTTATATATAGCGGTAACTTTGTATAATACGTTTAAAAGTCCGCTATCATAGGTGAGCTACCAAACAACATATTCCGACTCACACAAAATATGCCTTTCGTTTCACATATACCAGTGTTGTATATGCATAGCTGTGGCCGAGCAGATAAGGTTGGTGGGTCTAGAAGCCATGAATACCAGTAACTGGGATATCCAGAGTTAGAATTCCTGGTCGGGCCTGATAGTGAGGTTTTCATCCGAGAGCTATCACGGTTTTCCGATGGGGACGACTTTCTCAAATAAAAAAAATCTAAATTTGACTTCAAATTTATGAAGAATTGGATGGCCACCCGACTTAAAATTGTAATTTAAAAGCCTTTGCTCCTTCTACTTCGGTGGTCGCTTAGCGTGGTAAAATTAAATAATATTGCCTGGCCGATTATTATGACATTGAACGAACCCAAGTACTGAATTATCAATCAGAGTTAATTTATCTGGAGTGACCAAGGAGCCATGTAAGAAAACACCCACTCATCCAAAATATGTTTGATATATGGGGAACATATAAGCTGGTTCTGTCTTCAGAAAGAGAGCCAGTCACAAAATATCGTATAGGAGTGGGTTACACAAAACGGAGGTGGATTTGCTGGTAGTTAGGAGGGAGAGATGGCGAAGAGTTAAATACTGTAAGATATTAGCCGTGGAGCATTTTACCACGCAGCATAACTCTCTCGTTGTTGTATTGCGGATACAGAAGCGTAATGTAGTTAGGGAAGTATGTCAAAAAGTGATTAAATGGTGGTTATGTAAGGGACATATGACAGAAGTGTAAGTATTTTCGGGTGGCGCAGAGCTTTGCGGGGCGGCATGAGAATGTAGGTGGGGTAGAGGAAGAGTGGGGGATAGCTAAGCTAGCATTTGTGTGGTGGAAGATACATTTTGTGGAAGGACCTCGTGAAAGAAGTGGGGTTCGTGGAAGAAAAGCCATAAATGGTGGACGAAGGATGTACAAAGGGCGGTGGTTGAGAAGAGGAAGGTTTGGAAGAAATTAGAAGAGGCCATTGATATTGGGATATAACCAGAGTTAGCCTTACGCCACCTTAATGGGCAGAAAATGAGGGGAGCTTTGAGCGCCATAGAAAGAGCAAGATATGATATGAAATGTATCATTTATAAGCAGCTGGATGATGATGGGTGGAGGAAACTTATCCTTAAGATGGCACGGGACAGGAAAGAAAAGGGCGTATATGTTAAGGAAGACAGAGTGGTTAAGGATTTGGATGGGAGGCTGGTGACTGACAATAATGAAGTAATTAAGATATGGGAGAACTACTTCAGGGAGCTGAATAAATCAGGGCCGCGGTGCTGATCTGGATTTAGCCAGCGAGTGAGAGGTAAGATCGGCATGGTTGAGATCCCGGACTTTGAAGCCAATTGGGCTTTGAGACGAGTGAAGAGGGATAAATCTGCGAGTTTGGACGAAACGCCGGTGGAAATGTTTATTGCAACAGGGGATGATGGAGTGAAGTGGTTACGGAGACTATTACATGTGTGTTTGAGGGAGGGAGTACCCCAAGGGACTGTCGGGCGGACTTGATTGTGCCGTTGGAAACAAATGCGTGATATCCATGACCCAGGAAAGTACTGGGTATCACACTTTCGGGACAGGTTTTTAAGATTTTGGAAAGGATTTTGGATAGGAGAATTGGGGCTACAGTTGAGACCGAGTTCGGGGAGGAACAGCAGGGCTTCCGTAAGTGGGCTGTTCTCACTTATGAGGCAGCTGGTGGAAAATAAATTAGAGGTGATAGGGAGTATGGCTTTGGGCTTTGTAAATGTCAGATGATACGGTCCCTATGGAATTATTGATATTTGCGTTAAGGTGGATGGGTGTCCCTGAAGCAGAAGTTGGGACAGTGGAGGGCCTTTATAAAGGTACAATGGTCAGGATTGTGATTGGTTCGAGGATGTCAGAGGAGTTTGGGGGTATTATTGGGCTTAGACAGGGTAGTGCCCTCAGTTCACTTATTTTCATTATGGTAATGGAAATGATTATAGTAGGAGTGTAAGAACAAAAAATGTACTGAAAAAGCTTACATATGCTGACGAGCTATCAATAGTTATGGATAGTAAACAGGAGTTACAGAATGTGCTGGTACAATGGAAGTGTTTATTTGAGAGACATTGGTTGCGTATGAGCCTGGATAAGACATACGTTTTACCAGTGGGCATGTAACAACAGAAGTTGTGTATAACCCTTGCATGCATTACGCAGATGGATAGTTTTGCATATCTGGGGGAAAATATTTCTGAGGATGGGCGGTCTAATTGGGGAGGTGCGTAATATGATCCAGTCGTGGGCTCTAGCATGGAGAATTGTAAAGGGGATTATATCAGATAGACATATTTCTAAGAAATTAAAATGTAATGTATTGGGTACGTCTGTTAGGCGCGTAGCCAAGGGGGCAAAGGGGAGACCCCCCCCCCACTTGAGCATATATTTTTTTAATTTTGAAAAAAAATGTTTGCATAGGCTCTATATAATATGCTAAATTACTTTAAAAAATGTCCAAGGGGGGGGGGCGAACTACTACAATTTTCCGGAATTATACTGAATTATATAAACCATCTTTGGGTCGAAATATCGCATAATTTGTGCATTCAAACTCGGATCTTATGTTGAGAGTGCATTATTGCATTATAAATTACTAAAAACTGTTATAGTATCCCATATGGCCATGCCTAACGAAGTGGTGGGGATAATAATTATCGGCCAGGAAGGCTTATTTATATTTACGACGCTAAGAGACCACCGAAGTGGGAGAAGCAAAGGCTTTTAAATTACAACCTCACGTCGGGTGGTCATCCAATTTATAAATTTTAAGTCAAATTTAGATTTTTTAAATTGAGAAAGTCGTTCGCATGCGAAAACCGTGATTGTTCTCGGATGAAAAACCCACCCTACTGGGTCCGACCCGGGATTTGAACCCTGGATCATCCAGTTGCTGAGATTCATAGCTTCGAGAGCTTACCAACCTTATCCGCTCGGCCACAGCACTGGTAAAGGAGGGTACCACCCTTATATCATTCCATATTTGCCTTCAAAATGTTAACAATTAGTTATTAGGACTAGGAAAGACTGCTCCTAAATTACATCAAAGCTGAATTTATGTATTTAGGCCAAACTATTACACAGTTTTTCTTTTATGAAACTTTAAAGTTCAACATTTACTTCAAAAGAATATTGTCAAAATTAATTTAAAATGACATTTTAACGATTTTGAAATTAAACAAATCAAACACTGAGAAGACCAAAAAATAAAGGAGGTGCGACCCTCACCCGACCATATCATCTTATCCATTTTTTTTATTTTAAACTACTGAAAAAGCTGTTTCCACTTTGAAAAATATAGTCACACAGACGGAAACGATAGCACCATTTTGCATCTAAGCCCCTCTGAAAGACCCAAAATTGTTCGCTTCGCGCCAAACGAATTGGCGCTCCGCTTAGTTAGTGGATGGACGGCGATCAGTATAATACCGGAAAAGTTGATGAGTTCGCCCCCCCCCCTACGCGTGTTGACGTATGCTATCCCAACATGTATGTACGGGCTTGAGACAGTGGCCCTGTCAGTGATCAACAACAGCGACTCCAAATATGCGAAAATAATTGGATGGGAAAGATGTTGAGGTTAAGCGTGTGGATAGGAGGAGGTTGGAGGATATTCATGACAGTGATAAGGGGGTGCATGAGTTTAGCGGGACATGTAGAACGTATGGATGAAGGGCGACTACCAAAATGGCCATTTCACATGTGGAGGTTGGTATAATCGGTATGGGGAGACCTCGTTTGAGATGAATGAACCTTGTTGAGTTGAGAGGGATTTTATGGAGTATATATATATATATGTATATATATATATAGAAGAGGTCCAAAAGACATAACAATAATAATTGTATAGGTCCGTGTGTTGGATACATCATAGAGAAAATAAAGAAATACGGTTAATACATTTTGTTGGAATTACAAGCACATCTACCATATTTCTTTATTTTCTCTCTCTCTATATATATATATATATACATTAAAGTTTAATCACAAGTGTTAAAATTATGATAAAATGTATACGTTTGTTTCCTGTTTTCATTATCTGCATGGACCCAATATATTTCCGATATATATATATTATAAATATAGTTCCACCTATGCTCCGATTAATATAAAAGTTTAATCACAAGTGTTAAAATTATGATAAAAGATTGGCTTAAAGAGCACAGTATAACATGTTACTGTGACAGTCACTTCTTACAGATAATGGGTACTGCCATGGGAACTAAATGGCTCCAAGTTATGCCAACATTTTTATGGCAGAACTTGAGTCCAGACTAGTATCTGTTATCTTCATTTCCCCTCAAACCTTTGCATTATTATTATAATAATAATAATAATGATGATTTATATAGCGCTTTTCCTGCATAGCGCTTTTCCTGCATAAGATGGACCAATGTATTACATGATTTGACACTATCTGGTAATTATCGTTATATCGATTATTTATTTTTCATTTGGCCCCACGGTGAAACTATAGTTTGAATTGTTTCAGGCCCATGTGAACAGTTTCCACCCTACTATTAAATTCACCATGGACTTTTCGCCCACTTCCATTCCCTTCTTAGACGTTTTGGTTTATATTTCTAGCCACAAAATTTCGCCTTCCCTATACTCTAAACCTACGGACAACCACAACTATCCTAACTTTAATAGTTTCCACCCCATGAGCCATACAAAGTCCATTGTTTTTTGGTAAAATCCTCTGCATTAAACGGATTTGTTCCGGCCCAGCTGACTTTAATGCTCAGCTAAGCGTCCTTGTTGACAATTTCCAACAATGGATACCCCTTTCAATTAATCAAGTCCTGCCTCATTAAAGTCTGAGACGCGGATCCGTACAGATGTACTGTCCTATAAAGTTAAGGACAGTGGCAATCGATCGTATCCCCATATTTTTGTATTACAATCCCCACGTCAAAGGGTTGACGTAATCTATAAGGCAGGAGTTTAGTATACTCCAGAGTGACCCATCTATCCAGACATTGTTTTCCGAGAGCCCCCTTCTTGCTAATCACCAACCCCCGTGTCTCAGGACACTGCTTTCACAATCCACAATGGCAATCAGAAATGCAATAAGCCCCGATGTCAGTTATGCTACCATATATCTACCAGAGCAAGCACATCATATTCTACTATCTCATTACACCCACTTAGTCTGTGCTGCGATTCTTCTAATGTTATTTATCTCCTGTATTGTAATTATTGTGAGGAGGGTAACTACGTAGGCGAAACGGGCACAAAGTTTCGTCTGAGATTTAATAATCATAAACAATCCATCCGTGATAACCGTCAGGGCCATCCCGTCGCCGAACACTTTAATTTGGCCGGACATAGCGTGCGCAATATTAGGTTTGTCTTACTAGCAAGTGGTTTCCCTTCAATCGATATGAGACACCGTTCAGAGCTTAAAACGATTCTTAGACTACTAAAGTCCCACATTTATGGTCTTAACAAAGACTTATGAGCCGTAAGTGATTATTCATTTCATCGATTTTAATCTCCAATTAAGTCTTGCCTATCTCCCCCTTTTTTACTGCCGGTCGCGTTTTAGCTTTTTATTCCATTGTAATGTGTCCAGGTATTTGCACTGTCCTATACTTTGCATTCACTTGCCCCGGCACGGATGAGCGCTTTTGTTTTCATAGTGTATTTTTGGTTCTACTGCGTTTATGCAAATTACATCTACATGGCTAAATGCTTGTGGAAGAAGAAAAGAGTAGGGGACGCGGAGAAGGAGAAAGAGAAGGGGAGGAAGAAAGGGAGAGGAGAGTGGAAGAGAAAGGGGCGAAACATAAAAAGTGTGGGAAAAATAAAAAAAATAAAAATAGTGTAAAATCAGAGCGTCGATGAAGCTTCCTTTGACCAGGGTTCTTGCCAGGTTTGGCCTGATGGGGATAGCTTCCCGCCTCTTAATTTAAACAAAATACAGACGAATTTAATGAAATTCACCGACGGCGTAATATATAGATCTATTTTTCCATCAAGAATGTTGAAACTTGGCATACATAGCTTAGATTTTAATATTATATTCCATTATTAATTGAAAAAATTCCCAATGGTTGGGACTTGCGGTTAGACCTCTCATAAAGCAGGGTTCACGCTTCGCATTGATCCACAAGCTAATTGCTTGTCGAATGTTGTATTTCTATTTAAATTTAAATGTGTTTGGTCAATAGTATAATAATGTATATATAGACGCAACAACCATTTTCCGCAGCGGGCATATGGAAGAATTGTTACAGTTAGCGTATAGGGTTTGCCTCGGTTCTAGTAAAGATTGACAAAAAATCTCTGGAAAGACTGTGACATCTTATGAGTGTTTGACCAATGAGAAATGAAAGTTCTGGGATTTAAATAATTATATATATCTACATCAAAGGATTACGGGTCCCGGGGACTAATTATACTAGCTGAAAATCCAGTATATTTAGTCCCCAACCGAATCCACGTTATAAATCATATGGGGGGACTTTTCCCACAGGGGAACTTTTAGGACTGTCACACCGACCCGAAGTTGTAATGTACTTGCAATCAGAAACTTGAAATAATATATCCAATGGAACTCCTTAGCTGCCCCCCTGGTCATACCCGGCAGAGACCTGTATGAACCTTCAACTGATGTCGTCAGTCTACATAACTGCTTAGCTACGCCCCAGTTCATACCTGACAGAGGCATGTAGGAACCTGCACTCGTTGTCTTCACTCCAACTAGCTGATAAATTATAATTTTAAAAATGGTATATACATTATTTTTATCTGAACAATGATCATGAACTTTTCTTACAGGTTCCAGGAAAATGTGAATAATAATAATAACAAATAATAAGAACACTTATATAGCGCTAACCCACACTGTACAGCATGCCCAAAGTGACTTAATCAAACCTACACATGAAATGTGCACTTTCTAAAGTGTTTCATTGCCAACACAATAACGTCACAAGATCGTCCCCCGGGATATATTCAATAGGAGTTGCAACGTAACGGCACTTCGCTATAAATATAATCACCTCGTAGGCATCCTTTTAAACACATGGGTAAAGCGAAGCGAACAAGATAAAGTGCCTTGCCCAAGGACACATCCCAAGATAACCACCCTCAGCACTCTACCCAATACTTCACATTGAAATCAGTAATAATAATCGGCCTGGAAGGCTTATTTGATTTTACGACGCTAAGCGACCACCGAAGTGGTAGAAGCAAAGGCTTTTAAATTACAACTTCACGTCGGGTGGTCATCCAATTTATAAATTTGAAGTCAAATTTTGTTTTTTTAAATTTGATAAAGTCGTTCGCATGGGAAAACCGTGATTGCTCTCGGATTAAAAATCCACACTACTATAGGCCCGACCCTGGATTCGAACCATAGATCTCCCAGTTTCTGAGATTCATAGCTTCTAGAGACACCAACCTTATCCACTCGGCCACAGTACTGGTATAATTATGAAGCACCTTTGAAAATATTGTTGTATGGCGCTATATGCACATCAATTATTATATATCTCTCTCTCTCTATGTGGTGAATCCCTAACACGGGATGAGGAAGAATACTCTAACTAACATCCCCATCATTGGCCAACGCTCTTCACCTTCCTCTACTCAAAGCCATTACCCTCCAATCTCCACCCCCCCCTCAGCGCACCTAAAATCCCTGTCAACACAGTCCTTCCATATCAATCGCGGCCTCCTCCTACCCCTTCTAAATACCAGCTTCCATGTACGACGTCGTCATTTTGGGGAGCCTCTCTTCATCCATCCGTTCCATGTACCAAGCCCATGCACCTCATACGCCCCATAATCAACCTCTAAGACTCCTGGTCATTCCAATATCCTCCATTGTATCAACTATAACCGTATCCTCTGCACCCGCTTAGCCCCCGTGATCCTTCCCATCCAGTTATTTTCACACACTTGATGACGCTGTTGCTGAGCACTAGACCGAGCCACAATTCCAAGCCCGTAAATACATGCTGGAATAACACATGTTTCCCAAACTTTCACTTTTAATTTCTTTGAAATGTGCCTATCTTCCATAACCCCTCTACATTCCTCCGTACCAGAGCCCCGGTTGGAATCATTTTCCGCACCTCCCGATCAGAACGTCCATCACCATATATCACCCCCCCTCCCAGGTATGCAAAACTATCCCTCTGCTTAATCCATTTGCCTGCGCTCCCACTGACAAGTTATCCGTTTTATCCAGCCCACGCCTCTCAAATAAATCCGTTCACTATATATTATCATTATTATTAAATAAAAAACACACACATATTGCTTCATTTTTTATATTGGATAACCACCGGACGTGAAGTTGTAATCTTTGGTTAGTTGGTGGTCGCTTAGCATCGTATTTTTTTCAAATTAAATAAGCCTTTCCTGGCGATTATTATGTTTCTATTACGGTAGATATATATATATAGCTTGTTCATGTAAAATTATATATAGTTTGAAGAAAATATACTTTGTGAAGTAGCTGTAAGAATGGGAGACCGGCCCCTGGATATATACATTTTGGACAACATTTCTGGAGGCGCAAATCATGTTTTTAATCATAAAAATCAATCATAGAAATTAATATAATCGTGTTCTTATCAGCTATGATTATGCCGACTGTGTATTGATCTGACCTAAATAAATTACAGCAGCATCGATTCAGCCAGTATACAGTGAGTGGTATATATCATGGGTTGATCAAGGACACTCCTATAACATATTAACAGTTCACTATAGTTACACAAACTATTTTGTAGGCAGGTATATATATCTATGTATGTTATTTATTTATTATCTTCAATTCAGAAATTACATTTCCATAAATAAGAAGGCCGAAAAATACTGTAACTAAGATACTTATCTAAGGACAAAATACAAAAAAAACACAAAACACGTGCAGACTGAAATTACGCAAATTAAAGGGATTGTACAGTTTATTTCAATGTTAATTGATATTATAGAGCAGAAAATTATCTACCAAATTCTTCAAACTAGAGTCAAATCGGACATTCCGTTCTCAATATAATTATTGATGTTTGAATTTTTCAAAATTAGGACGCCCATTTTTTTACAAACGTCTTTATCAAGACTATTGTGACTAATGGTCCTTACAACTAAAGTACTAAAGTGTTTGACCTCAAATGACCTTTGACCTCCACCAAAATTTACACAAATATTATATGCATTGGAGTCAACCTTCATATGTTTGAACACTATCGTACGTAAACTTTTGGAGAAAACGTATTTACAAGCCATTTAATAGGCCATTTCTGTACTTTAGTCACAAATAGTCTTGATAAAAACGTTTGTACAAAAATTGGCGTCCTAAATTTGAAAAAATATATTGACAACGAAATGTCCGATTTGACTCTAAATTGAAGAATTTGGTAGATCATTTTCTGCTCTATAATATCAATATGAACCTTTTAAGAGTTACGTCTACCGAAGGCTGTGTATATTTAGACGACAACCGAGTGTACATTTAGATGGTATCATGTATATTTAGATGACAACATGTATAATTAGAAGACAACCTGCAAATTTAGATGGTATCATGTACATTATGTCAAAACGTATACAATATGATTATATCTTTGTCCAGCCTGACTTAATTCATGTACTTCCGATAACAATATCAAGTTGTTATTGTTGCTTCTATTCTGAAATCCACTATGAGTTGGCCTATAATGGCCGTCATGCCGCCGCGTACCGACGGCGGATCTCCAACTGGTTACATGTAATTATAACATACATATTTGCATATTGTGCATCAATAGTACCTATCATAATATCCCCAACTGCATATTTTACATTTTATAATGGTTGCACCCACAACGATTTACATATTCAATCCACATGAAAATGCATAAACGTCAATTTAAACATTTAATGTCAGACACGGGGACGACTCCAAAATCAACATTGGATTTGTTTGATACAAAATAAATACATAATGAATCAAATTATCGACGATGAATTAAATTTGGTCATCATTCTTGTATTTTATTGGTCGATTCTTGTCAATTCTAAAAATAGACGTAAAATGTTGTTCCTATAAAAATGTAATTCAAGAGACGCTCTAATTTCGGGTCACTACTATATCAAGCACACTTTCCATTAATGGCATAGCACATCTGTATTTCAATTATTATTTAAATATTCGATTCGAAGTTCCACGCTCCATACATCTGTTGGAAGTAGCAGGCCTACGCATATGACGTTCAACCTTTAATTCCGTGTTCGTCAAAAACAAAATGGTGCTTATTTCTAACAACACTCTTAATAAAACGTACATAAACTCGACATAGTAAGGGGTATTACTTTGTGGTAACTGGAGAGAGGTACTATTTATTCGGCGGTACAAGCTATACAGCTAAAGCACATGTCGTTATGCATCTTAGATGTACGAAAGAGGGGGCAGTGAAAAAGGTTAACAACTAATGATTTGTGTTAACAATATATACAAATCACTTAGTAAACGAAGAAGGATCTTGCCCGGGGCCCACAGCCACTTCGTGACAGAGGAGTGTTGGACATGTTGATGTGAAAGCTGGACAATAAACCAGCAACTTAAAAGTTTATGTTGGCACCAAATGAAGACAAAGCAGCTCACCTGGTTCTGCATTTGTATTTATATGTGTAGCTACGGCATTTGTCACTAGTGGTGACCTACCTGCATGGTCGTAAACAGTGAAGGCAATGTGACACACCCGAGAGTGATCGGTTGTTTAAGTGCATTGATAAGTATATAGGTTCGATACCAATACATTTACAAAAGCTGTGCAATAATAAGAAAGAACAGTACTGATAGAACATAAACTGCTATTTTAGTATACCAGTATAGATTCGACATTTGTAGTTTGCCAAAGAGCTCCAAAAATAACCACAAGTACCGAACATAAAACTTTAGTACAAAAAGGGAATACATTGAGAGCAACCGACGTCTACTATTAGTTGGATACAAATATAGACGGTTGTTGTGCGGTGCAATGCCACTGGCTTACGACATTACCACGCCCCTTTGACAGGCATCATCCATTGCAGATTGGCTGGTCATGGTGCATGGGGTATTGTTTGCAATGTTCACATGATCGGTAATGCACAATATACTTTTTTGTGTCTCATGGATCCCTAACAAGAGGTGAGAAAGAATACACTAACTGACACAGCATTATTGTACCGAGCTCTCTCTCTCTCTACCTCCTGGATCCCTAACAAGAGGTGAGGAAGAATACACTAACTGACACAGCATTATTGTACCGAGCTCTCTCTAAATGCATCTCCACGATCCTCCAATTGCCATCACCACCAGCCCTCCTAAATTCCTCTGGACACTGTCCATCTATATCAAACGAAGAATCCACATATCCAAACTACTAATTTCCAAACACAAATACTATGCATTTGTGAATACTACCTCCGAACGAGTACACACACTCTCGTTGTGTCCCTTCTAAACGTGTGGACATTCCTTCAAACGAGGACGTCCTCGTCTTTCCAACCCCTGTCATCATCATTATAAGTGCCTTTAAAAGCATTTAAACAATAATGTCCAAAACGTGGATCTATGTGAATGTGTAACCCCTGTCCACAGTTAGTGTGTATGTTGTATCGTGGTGTGTTCACAGTTGTCTTGGTAAAAATTCACAGACACCCCTGTCCACGTTTGGATTGTCTGAACACACGATCGAAGTGAAGTCCCCGATTGAGGGTATCTACAAGTCTGCGTGTGTGAGATTGTATGTAAATGGTGGGTCCCATGGTGTAATTGGTCATTAGACTGGACGTCGATAACTTGCCCACATTTTCAGATGATAGGGGCTTCAATTTCATGTCATGCATTCACCTATACATATGCATGACTTACACGGACAACGGAATTCGAACTAAACGGTATGCATTCCCAAAGAACCAGACAGCAAAGCAACACACCTCAACATAAAGTACGAAAACTAAAAAGGTGGTATAGAATTATGGTATATAAACTATTCAAGATTGTCCATATAAGGCCATATCACTGACAAAGACAGAAGGCAAATGGGATGGCCATGTCTACAACTAGAGATTTTACTCCGGGCACTCCGGTTTTGCCCTCTACCCCCTTGTCCGTTCGTTGTGTTATAGGGCCTTCTGGAAGATTAGCCAACGGCTAAAGAAGTTATCCTGATATGAAATGTTGAAGGCCAGATCACATCGCAATTAGATTAATGGTATTACGCTAACCTACTGTCCTCTATATGTATAGTACCATTAGATGTTGTTGCATGTTGCAGTATATATATCTTATTTTACGACTGGTGATATGGATTGCCAAGACAATGATCGCTTTATATTCATCCTAGATCTCCAACAAGAGTTGAGGAAGAATGAACTAGCTTACTGCTGCATCAATGGTCAGAGCTCTCCACACCCTATATGCATAACTTCAATGACACTGTAATTGCCATCCTCACCAGTCCTCCTAAATTCCTCCCAATACTGCAATACAGTATTACCCTCTCAAACGAAGAATCCACCTATCCCAACTACCGATTTTCACGTACGACATCGCCATTTTATGGAGTCGTCCACCACCCATACGATCCACGTACCCAGCCCACCCCACGCATTGTAACATCCTCCTCTTTGTAAGACTCCTAGTCAACCCTACGGCCCACCGCATTGTATCATACAACATAATCCTTTACAGCTTTACAGCTACAACATAATCCTTTACAGCTACTTAACCTTTGGAAAGAAGAATGGCAAATATATCACTACGGCAGAATATTCCACATATTGAAATTAGAAGGAAAACAAAGGTAAAAGCCATTGTGGAGTATGCTACTAAGATGAAGTGGAGATGGGTAGGGCACGTTGCTCGGCTCAAAGACAATCGATGGACTATAAGATTTTTTAAATGACATGACCATATCGCAATCCAGCAAATATTTTTTTTCCTAAAGTGGGCGTCTTATCTAGGGATGGGGTAAGGCGCCTACTACCTATAATGTGTATTTGAGGTAAAAGGCCTACTCTTTTTTGTTTGTTTGTTTATTTTTGTATGTGGGGACTTTTACCCCAATGTGCAGGGTAGGCGTCTTACCGACCATGATGGATATTTTTGGAAATTTAGATTCATAGCTTGTTTTTGTAAGTAGCTTATAAATTGCAACAGAACCCAGTCAATGTCACAGTAGTCTAACATGTTTTGTTCAACATTTATGATGAACTACTGTGGGGAGCAAGGTATGATTTATACCAACTTTTATTTTTGTTTAAGAAAAAGGTGAAAAAAAGTAACAAATTGCACTAAAGTATTCGGACTAGAGTCAGGATATATTTGTACCCATAATGATACGCTGGACATGTATGTGTTTACGAATGGCGCAAGATTGTAATTATATAATCTCAATCTTCCAAAGGGGGAGGGGAGACTTACCTCAGGACGGCATCTTAACCCAGTCTCCCCAATGCCGTCGCTGACGATATAACTTGGATCTATACTGCAAAATATCCCTAACAAGTGCGATTAAATCAAGGGCCACACAAAAACTAACACAAATTAACCAATCAAAGACTGAAGAGTATGATATAGCCACAGATGGTTCTAAATTCGTTGGTTGTGTTTAACGGCTCATTTCTAACCTTCCGGTTTAATAGCGCCGTCCTCGGATTTTTTTCCTAGTCGA
>JAODAI010211069.1:9388-26789 GCA_027575025.1 Scotoplanes globosa | reverse complement strand
ACATTTTGAAATAGCCCCTCCACGGTCAACCCTAGAAAATATAGAAAGTTAAGAGTAGATCAAACTTATTTCTAAGTTTGTGGTAGACCGTTGGATTTTGTGGAATTGTGTCATATTATATCCCTACTTCACATTAAATTTGACGATTTAATGAGTAATAATACTATTGGACATTATCCGTTCAACTTGATTAACTTTGAATGAAAGTTATGTGCAATTTTACAAGGAATTAACCAAGAAATGCAGTGGTTGACCGTCAAAATAAGTACCTGTATATTATATCTTGTTTCGATTGGAAGTACTTTGTTATATTATATATAACTGATAACATGACTGTCGTGATAGCCCAACGGTAAAGGCTGTAGTCTACGAATTATGATGTGCTGGGTTCGATTCCCACGACTGACGTTGGTTGTTTTGCATATTGTAAAAATCTTATAAGTTTATTTTTCATTTAATTTGTTAAAAATGCATGATTTTCTATGATTTTTAAACATATATTTCTTCATGAATTCTCAGACAATCTTGGACATAACTGTTGGAACACCTTGTATACGTTCAACGTTATTTTACTTGAATGTGGCCCTGTCTTTTATTTAAGAAGGAAGGACGTGCATTTTTTTCATGATTTTCGTTATGTGCAATTTGTATAATACATATATGTATTATATTTTTGGTATTACACATGCATATTATTATTTATATATATATACTGATATAGGCTACGTGTTGTAGGTATAGGAGTAATATTAAAATCCTATTCCTAGCCCTCCCACGGTTAAATTATATTATAAAACTGATAGTAGGACATAGAGTTAATTTACTAAAGACAATATTAACAATTTTAATGTGTTTTAAAGGGAGATTGTAGAAATTATCTGCACATTACTTCTAAAAATGTACAGTCAATTGCATTTTTCTCAATATGACGAAAATCACCAACTGGCAAAACGGCAACATATCCACAGCAAAAATGAAAAGAATTATCAACATGAAAATTTCAGGAGTTATAGAAAAAGTAAATCTTATGGGAACCATGAAGCGTTTTTTTAATACATGTCTTAGTTTTGTAGTTACAGACGAAAGTTTCATGATTGGTTGGTTCCTGGTTACCATGGCAACCATTTCAAAAATCCGGCTTGTGCATGACCCCAAAGATGACGGCTGTAGGTTAACGGTATCTCCGGTTACAGTTGTTGCCGTGTTTGACCAATCAGAGCTCTCAGATGGTAACCATGGCTGCAACAATGTTTTTTCTATTTTTTAGATTCTCCACAATGTGTTCTATATAACTGAGAAAATCCCATGTTGGCAAGTATGTGTAATGAGGAGATATATGACTTCCAAAAACAGCCCAAAATATCTTAACCCCCCCCCCCTTAACCCAAACTCTTATGAGATCCCCAAACTAACCAGAACCGTACCGCTTATACCTTCATGAACGTTATCTGCCATATCACGTTCTGCTTCAGTGTCACCCATCCACTTAAACGTAACGTAACTAATTATATGGGAATGTATGATTATATAAATGTCAAATTCATTTCATATTCAGTTTCTTTTCTACCCGTTGCCTAAGTAGCAGTCCATCACCTTTCAGTCATCTCGTCCAAAATATATGCGGTTTCTCCCCGAACTCCATTTCAACTCTGTCCCTAATTCGTCTATCCAAAAATCGAAAGCTTCAAAATCTATCCCAATGTTGTGATGCCCGGGTACTTTCCTGAGTTGTGAACATTTCCGTGTTCCTGTCCACCTCTTTGAACATCTACGCCATATTCCTTCTCGTTTCGTGCTCATAAGATAAGGCTCCCACCATTGATCGGCTGCTTGTAAATGTTATCTAACATATCACACCTTGCCTTATCTACCTCGTGTTCTGCCCCAAAAGTTGACGTGAAGCTAAGTCGGGTCATATGCTACTATATATGCCTAATATCTTCTATTTTCTTCAAAGCCTCTCTCTTCTTAGCTACCACCGTATATAGGTTCTTCGTCGATCACATGTGACTGTTCTTCCACGATCCGCTCCACCACTCTTATACCCCACATATATGATAGTATAACTTCGTAAAGCTACGTACCAGAGGGTGGCTCCAGCGGGGTGGGGTCAATGTCCCCCATCATGTAGCTCTGTCCCATGATATTCTTCCCCAACTGTGGAATTACCTCCCCGGTAAATGGATAATTTCCACGACAAATCGATAATTTCCCCGACGAGGTCTCAAATAGGACTTATATGTGTGATATTATTTTTTATCAATACCTAAAAATTGAAAACGTACATAAATGCACGGTAGAATATAGGCCATTTATGATATGAGTAACATATAAAAATAGCCTAGTCCCCCAGTCCGGGAACGTCGGCCCCATATCGGGGTAACCATGACGCCGGCGTTTCTTTATACTCAAAATTCAAAACGAGGGGTTGATTATGTGTGGTAACATGTTTCCCATCTGAAATCTTAATATTACATCCAGGGGTTTAACCAATCGAACACAGCTATGTGGTTATGCATGCAAAGCGCATCCTCTGTATAATAAACTCATATACAATATTCTCTTTATTAATTATTTTGTTTGTATTCTTGCACTATAACATATGCATACACACATTATAAAAAATATATGAGAATTCTTAAGTTTAAAACAATATTTAAAACAATTTATTCATGAAAAACAAGATAATAGAAGATAATTATATTAACAATTAAAATAATTAACCCTCTGTTAACCAGCCGTCTGAGTGTGTAATCACTAACACACAGCGATGTTGCATATTTGCTACATTGGTAAATACAGGGTTAAACAAGCATATTTATTGACTCCGCCTCTCTTTCTTCGCAAACTGCGGAGTGTTGTCAGCAACACAAATACAACACCAGAAGCTCCATACACATAGAGGGGCTTCTAGGAGCAAAAGTAAGGAAGCAAAAATTCTCACAAAATTTGCGACATTAACCTCTGTTAACCATGCAGCCGTCACTGAGGGTAAAATCGCACACACACACAGCGATGTTGCATATATGCTACAATGGTGAATACAGGGTTAAAGTGTACATGCCACGGTTAAAAAAGTTATCATGAATCATTAGATTAATGTCACAATATTTCATAATGAAACTCACTTTCAACAAAATGCAGTCAGTTTTAATGAAATTCGTGAATAATAATTTCCCGCGTTAAACTCTCGAAAATATGTTAGTTTGCGTGACCGACATGACGTCATCTCGGGCGGGGTATTTCAATTGCATTGCACCAACGCAGTGATTCTGTACAAAAACACTATAAGCTGTATTTTTGAGGGAAATATTTTATATTCTTGTCTAAATTAGTGTTAAGATATATAAAATCTAAGTCATGGTACCTTTTTTATAGTAACTAATATTAATTAAATATGTAATTTCCCTGAATAAAAGATGAAACTTTATTTCGGATTGTGAAGGTTTGTTATCACAGTAAAACTACGATAATTGATATTATTTTATGATTTTATTGTCAATTACATTGTATTTATAATAACTTTACTCATTCCGATGGCACTTGTGCATTTATTTTACTTATATAAGTAAGAAAACGTTAATGTTATTAATATATTTTTGAATTTGAATAAACGTTGACGATTGACCAATCAGATTGCGCGTGCCAAGTAATGTGACATGGCTACCGCCACTGACGTCCGCGAAATGAGATTTAATTCAGTTGTCACGTGACATTATTTTTAAGCAATAGACGAGACAGAGCGCGATTTCGACAACATTCAAACGTCCATTACTTTGTAAACACAGTTCGGATTGACATATATAAGGTATCATTGAAAAGAGGAGATCAAGGAGATTATATCGAGATACGTAACTCAACTTTTTCCATACCGTGGCATGTACACTTTAAGAGTCTTCCATTTTACTGGGCGTTTTGCATAGCCAGCAAAACTAAAACAACTAAAGCAAATAGTTGTGACAGTCATCAATTTCAGTAATAATAATTACATAATGACATTAACTTACAATTATATATCAAGTACGAATAGTTAATAGTTCCTAATCATGCATAGAATATATTGTCGACGAATTGAAAGGTTATGATTTGAATTCGAACTAGCCACAATCGACTCTCTTTTAGGATAAATGTTTTGTTGTTTTGTTTTTCTCCACACTTTATTGTTTCATATCAACAAAACATAAGAACATATCTTTTAACAGTAAATTCTAACTTAATAATGCATCATCAAATAAAGAAATCAATATTCAAAAGAATTATAGTAATTAATTTTAAAATAAAGATACACATTAAAATTAAACTTACTCGTTGAATTAGCTGGTTTCATGTACTATACACAAAATAAACAGCTTTATACCAAATAATTATAGCAATTCATTTTAAAATAAAGATACGCAGTAAACTTACTCATTGAATTGCTCGTTTGATGTACTATACACAAAATAAACAACTTTACTTTAATTATACCAACTAGCCTATAGTATACACTATACTGCAAATGAGTGTCGCAATAACCCGTGTTAATCCGTTACCCCAACTCTATGAATTTCATCCATTTCACATAATTTATGATATCAATATAAATAATACTATCAAATATCAAATTAACAGCTTAATGAAAACACATATAATAATAAACAATAATATCATTACATTTACCTCCTTCGACTTATAATGTATTTACACAAGTCATCTAACAAAAGCTTAAAATCAAGTAATAGTAAACAAATCATTGCGTGGCTTTTTGTTTCTTGACACATATTTACATTTAAAAGGGGGAAACGATAACCTTTGTATCATAGTTTTCATAAATACTACAGACTTTCCAACGCGGTAAATAACAGGAAAACAACATAAAAGCTCTGATCATATTTCGATTATATCCAACGGTCACAAACGTCACACACAGAGTTGAAAGCGAAACATTTTACAATCAATATCAATAGTCTTTTCATGCAATTATATAAGCAAATACGGCGTATACCGACATATTAAATAAGGCACATAAATAATGTGAACGGGATATGACGTTGTGATGTCAATGGCAAATGTTTAGACTCGGCAAAATAGTCACATTTTCTAATTTATTTCTAATAATGTTTTACAATGCTATAAATTACAAGTTAACAAAAAAGATGTATCTGACCATCGACAATAAAATACTGTTATAAGATATGAGGATTTATTCAGTATCCTAAAATTTCATTTCAAGAGGAAGTCGTTTATTTTTAGCATGGATACTGGCATTTTCGATATAATACAACATACACATACGATATCCCAATAATAAAGAAGATGTGAAACTTTGTATGAAAATTTACCATTTGTTAATGATTCAAAAGTCAACTCTAGTGCTGACGGTAACATGCGCTTTGGGCGCCCTGATTATCTGGAGTGCATACTGTTCGTTATGCTTACAATAGGAAATCATTCTTCAATATGTGCCAAATTTTCTGTATAGATTACAAGAATCTTCCCCTTACTTTTAAAAGATGCCCAACAACATATTTCCTTGAGTGTAACAAGAGCAGTTGTTGCCAATAACCCACATTCATGAATAATGTGAAACAGTCTTGAATTCCGCAGCATTATTCTTCTACTATTGTCAATAATTTGGATCGTGTTGCCAGAATATTGCAGTCCCTCAAGTGCTTGTACCTTAACGAGGAAACGCGTAGATCTCTTTCTGTTGGGATTATCATCAAATAAAGAAGAACACTGATTTAACCTCTCTGTTTCATTTTCCTTTATCTCAATTGCATAATCACTTAATATCAATCTACAAACAAACTTATGTTCACTAAAGTGATTGACATTCACTGGAACAATACAGCGCCTTTTTGCATTTTGAACATCGTTTAAGATTGTCTGACCATGTGTGACAAGAGCAACATGCCGTCATCAAATCTATCATCTTGGTAGGATGCATATACTTTCTCTCATTGTTGCGAAGAACATTTGTATTAGAAATAAGTGGAGGATTTGTATATATAAATCTTTCTCCTTGTACCCGTACCGTGCGACCTGATACATAGCTATATTGGTGATCTTGGGGAGCACAAATTCCCTGACCAACATTATCTCGGATTGTGTTTTTATCAATAAAAACTATTGCAGAAAAGTTAGGTCCTATTTCAATTCCGCCACACTTGTTTTCATATATATCATTATTGATAATACTGGCAGACGCCCTTGCCTCAAGCAGTATTCCCCACAAACAGTTATCATGTATCTGATTTCCTATCATTTCGTGCGAACCACCAATACAAAGGACCCCTGACATGCCGTTTTGCCGAATTATATTATCTTGCAGAATACACCCTGAACTTTGATCAACAAAAGTCCATTCTTCTTCTAGCAAACTTGCAACGCTTACAATTCCATGTCCTCTATTTCCCGAAATCGTGCTTTTCTTAACGACCAACTGTGCGCCATCTTGCGAGATCACGCCGTCGGTTCCCATATCTCGAATTATGCTATTACGTATGTCAAGAAGCGCACCTTCATATGCGCAACCGGCGCCAAATTCAAGGCAATTATTAATCGTGCAGTAACGCAGATACACTTTTGCGCGGTGGCTAACCATTATTCCACATTCCAACTTGTTTGGTGTATCCAATACGGGTTTCAGTCCCGTACCTCGACATTCAGTCGAAGTTGTATTTCGGCAGCCATCTCCCCCCTTACAGTATGGATAATCTCTACATCGCTCCCCTCCCATTTCAAACACACAGTTAACGAATGTGGCAGTCTTGTCTCCTTTTACTGAAACGGATCCAGCTTTGGAACCAAATTTCACATTTTCAAAATGAACATACACATTTTCTAAAATCGTGTCCCATGGTTAATTCTATAAGTTGTTCCGAGCTGTCTACCTCCAC
Source organism: Scotoplanes globosa (assembly GCA_027575025.1). Classification (NCBI taxonomy): domain Eukaryota; kingdom Metazoa; phylum Echinodermata; class Holothuroidea; order Elasipodida; family Elpidiidae; genus Scotoplanes; species Scotoplanes globosa. The sequence goes on along the minus strand of JAODAI010211069.1, from coordinate 19,908 downwards.
CATTTTCTCAATACCGACAATGCAAACACTAGCATTCAGTATGTACGTCGACAATATGGAGATATTGTATGTTCCCTGTGTCAATAATATTGTTGGAAATGATGAATCACTACAACTGCTTAATTGTTGATCAAGCTCTTTCTGATTGGTAACCATGGCAACATTTCTAAACGGATATTCAATGCTCATCTTTGCTTCATTGAGACACTGGTCATTTAAATGACAAGCAACACACGCAGCAGCCAAACCTTCTGATCTCCTTGTCTCGGGCAACTGGCCAGATTGAATCATATCTGCAATTGAGTATGCTTTCCAAAGATAAGCTTTCCATTGGTTTGGATCTAATTTAATGGAATTGTTCGCATCTTCAAGTGATTTCTCAAACTCCTTAATTTTACGGAAAGCCAGGCTTCTATTAGAGAATAGTTTTGGATCTACATTATCTGAGCTTAATCTGATCCCTTCGGAGTACAATCGTATTGCCTCACGATAATATCCAGCTTTGAATGATACATTTCCCTTTTCCCGTAATTCAGATACCACAGTTTCTAACTCTGCGGATTCATTGTTCAAGCGAGATGATGCTTTCATACTGTTCTGAATAATTTGTCGTTCTTTGGTACCAAGTGGCATTTTTATGCCAGTTAATTCCCAGTAGTTGCTATCAGTGATATCTATAGCAGTTATTATGTGAATCATTTGATCCTGAGCTGTTAGTGATTCAGCTTGCCTGTGAAATATGCTGTGATAAATAGCACTTGCTTGTAAAATTCTGGCACTTTCAAAGTTTAGACAAATTGTGTTGTAAATATATCTGTCATTAAAAATATGCTTCACCAAGTTAATTGCATTTAATGCTAATGTACTCCACATACACAAGGCTCCCTTTGTAAAATTGTTGTTCTTGAGAACTTGATTTGGCGATGGAGACTCTACGAAAGCTTGATGAACCATTCGTGTTGCACATTGAAGGATTTTCTCTTTATGAGTATGGTCACTTATATTTCCCCTAATAACTTCTTGAACAAGAAGATGGACCTTTATGTCCTGTTCAGTACTTTTCTGAAATAACGAAAAGCGAGTTAATATTTCGACAATTTGATCTTTTCCTACTTTATATTTTAACGCACTAATTAAGTGCACATCAAGTAGATGAGGGGAACCGTTATTTATGACTATTAATGGAATACTGTCAGCATATTATAGAAATGCTGAAATTTCCATAATAGTGACCGCAGAAGAACCAAGGGCCTCTTCATCCGATTGCTTTTCAATATATTCAAAATTCAGCTGCCAAGTTGTCAGTACAGCTAGTCGTAGGTGATTTTTTTTTTGGAATGAGCTCCTGCTTGATTTAAGGAGCTTTAATCTTTTCGTTTGGAATTTCTCATAGTAATCATGGAATGAACACTCTAGACTCTTAATATGTGCAGCAGCTTGCTAAAGAGCTAGTGGCAAACCCCCTAGCTCTTTAATGAGGGATATCAGCCCGTCGTCGTCATCACTGTCATGAAGTCCTGTACGGGCTAACATAAAATGAATGCTTTCCTCATTTGATAAAACTGTCAGAGGAATGCAATCTTCGAGACTGGCATTAAATGCTTCCTTTGCATCTGCAGCCTTTCGTCTCGTCGTAATGATTATGTCACTATGTGTGTCTCTCCTCCATGACCCATGGAGAAGTTCATTCATAGTTCCAGACATTTCTTCACAATCAAGATTATCAACCACTAACAGCCATCTGTCATGTATTTGTGACAACCACTTCAATGTCTTATGAATAGTTAGTTTTGTGTCGGTGCCAACTGTATTTGTATCTATGGCTAATCTAGTGATGGATTCTTCTAAAGCTTCATTCGTCTCTGCTGACATCCAAAATACACCACCTGGATACTTATTTTGATATTGCCATGAATATTCAATTGACAAGGTGGTTTTTCCAACACCGCCAAGTCCACATATTGCTAGTTTAGAGCACATTTCTCTCTCTAATGTATCTTGTATCATAGCTAACTCCTTTTCTCTACCAACAAATTCGGAAATCCTATTTGGAGGGTAAAATATTTTTTTGTTCTTTGGCCGACTATATGATGTATATAAAACTATCTCTTGAACTTGACGCTCTAAAATGTCAACCCTCTCCCCAGTTTCAATGCCAGTAATTTTAACCGCACTTAAGTCATCTTCAACCCTTTTGATATCAGCATGTGCCCCATGTATAACCCTACTCTGTTCTCCCTGGGTATGCTCAACGCAGCTAACTTGCTCACCTAAGTTTCTAACATCACTCTTAACTGTACCCAAATTGCATTCAACCTGCTGTATTACCTGTTCCTGTTCCTTTTGAGTGGTTTCGACACCTTTTACCTGTTCCCCTAAGGCTCGAACATCACTGTCAACTGTACTCAAATTACCTTCAACCTGTTCGAGTACGTTTCCTTGTACCTTTTGAGAAGTCTCAACATCGCTTACCTGTTCTTGTAAACTCTTAATATTACTCTCAATCCCATCAGTTGTACATTTCAGCGATTTGTAATTTTCTCTGATGGACTTGCATTCGTCTTTTATAGCAGCTGTTATATCAGCCATTCCGGATTTCAGAGTTTCCCAATTGTCATCAGACCTTGAAAACTGTTGAAGGATGTATTGCGCCAAAGACTGTGTTTCATTGTTGATGGCTAGTACTATCTCCATCCCCAGGGTTGTCCCATGAAGAAGTTTGAATCCTGTGGAGTAAAAGTTGATATAAATATTACTACTGAGAAATATTAAAATATTTCATAATTATTTACTGTTGCGCTAAGTGTACCAAGGTTGTTAATGAAGGTTTTTCTTTATTTCAGGCAATGTGGAACATTTGCAACATAGTTGTTTTAGCAGTTTCTCAGAGGATTTTCACTTTTTCTGAACATAGTATCACGCATTGCATTGGATGAGCCACGCAATACCGAATTCCCTATCAAGATTAAGGCCAAACTCAGAAAAGAGCTGCAAGATCCATTGAAACATCGTACTATTTCATTGAAACATCATTTATCAGGCTGCCTTGAGATCTTTCGGAGTAGTAAGCTACAAGATACCTCAGGCTAACGTTTCAATTTGCAGGCAGACTGGAAACGCGTATTCATACTTCTTACAATTAATATATCATTATGTAATCCCTTTTCAAGGATTTTTGTGCGATTTAAGTTTCGGCGGGATAATTTACTGAGTTTGTGCTTAACTTGACTCAATTTATTCATTATGCGTATCAACTTCTTAGTAGCCTTATCATTGAAATTGCAAAGCTCTATATGATTTAAGTAAGTAGATTAGAGACATAATACATGCCAAGCTTCGGACTCGGCCTGTGGCTTCGTGCTTCGATTATTAATGCACATATTTTCATGCAAAGATGTGCCGAAATCATTACCAGCAATGAAAAAACCCTTCATAAACAACGCCGATAATTTCCTCTTCATATGTGATATTCTGTTCTATCAGATGATCTTTTGTTACTGCATTCGACCAAGTTTACCCGGCAACCCATAATAACTTTATAATAATAATAATAAAAAAATTGTATACCGGTCTCATCCCATTGTCTGATCTCTTCCAGTACATTTACTTCCTCCCCTGTTGGTAGCTGAAGTTCTTTCACCATCTGGATCATCGTCTGGAATGCCTTCTGGTACTTACTGGAATCCCATTGTACTAAATCGCAATGTGCCCAGGCATTTCTTATCTCTGACCGGATCTAAAAGATAAATAAAATAACAAAATATCTTACTGTTATTGAGTATGTTCATATATTAAATCGTTACCAACAATCTACAGTATTTGATTGAACATTTATTAATTGGCTCCAGCTTTTATCCCCCCCCCCCCCGAGCCAAGCAAAGAGTTCCACTTCGGTTGTAAAAAGCTTAACATTGCGCATTTTGCCCATTTGGTCAATCATGAAACACATTCTGAAGCGGCTAAAATTTGCTTCAGAACATATAGTCCGGCCGTTGAGGACCAGGTAAAATGGCAACAAGTTATTTTTGTGTCATTTGAAGCAGCATGTTATGTAGAATAACATATCCAAATTCCGCTAAAATCTGCTTTGGGGAAACCTTTTGAGGGGTGATATTGGGCATTGCCCCCTTGCAACACTGAAGAAAATTCTTCTTATCCGAAAATATATAAAATTCTGCTTCGAAATACACCAATATATTCTTGCTACCATTTTTTCTCCAATTCTCCAAAGAGTGGATTAATACTTCCATAATGTGATTAAGGTGACTCTTATCCACGTTTTTCCTAAAGTGTTCACGCTCAGTACAAAAACATGTTGCGGCTCTGATCACCAGTAGCGTCACCAAAAAAAGGGGATGTTCCCCAACTGTTTGCTGTCCCCACCCCCATGTGGCCCCCAAATGAAATTTGGATAGTGCAAAATCAATGCATTGTCCGTGATTGTGCTGCCCACATTTAATCTTCAATAAGCTGTGCACCTATTTCAAAAGTACTTGCGACGCCAGTGCAGATCACAATTGTTGTTGACTATTTATCCGATTATAATTTACATCTGTAGCGAAAACGCAATTCAATGTTTCTTGGTAAGCAGGTAGGAGGCGAAATAGAAACGAAACTATTAATATATAACACGTACCTGCAACGCCACTGATTGCAAACCGCTAGCAAAATTCTCAACGTTGATAATAATTCCAAGAAGTGCTGAAGAATCGCAGGTGTTATCGAATGCAGTGTAGTGGGCCATGTGAGGTGGAAGAAATAATTTTGATAAGTCAATAGCACTTCGCACGGTGAAGTCCTTTTGTCCTTTTTTGCGGTTTTTGTTGCTGTTGATTGATCCATACTGAAAATCGTGGCCCCGATATTTCGTTAAATGTTTGGAAGCCGTTTGCCCATCTATGTTATCTGATTTCTTCAAGTCAGTATACAGACCATTGATAATAGACGGTACATACTTTCTCAGTGCAGGTAATATAACATTGTGAAGACATATCCCTACTATGATCCACCGCTTTTGATTATCATCAACATTTGGTCTGAAAACTGAAAAACAAAAACAAAAAGCATTAGTACTGCGCATGTGATCGTGACCTTTCCGGTTTAGGTCACACGGGTACATATTGCTATATTCTGGACGTTGTTAACACAATATGCATACTGTGTTGGATTTACGGCATTTTAATAAAATCATAATTTGAAAAGTAATAGGCCCTAATAATAGTAATAAAAGTAATAGGCCTGTGTTAGGTTGTATTTCAGTTGTCACTGATTACAACCTAACACACTAATATAACGAGACTCAGAAAAAAAACGCGGGAAATAAAATTAACAAAGAGATTCTCCCATTTGGGAGATTTGACGTTTTCTCCCAATTCAAGTTGGTGGATGACTCCGGACTGACTACCGGTGTACTAAGCTCTTAGTTAAGAGAGTACCCGCCTGTTTGTAAGTAGAGTACTAACCTTACATCATACCAAGCATGGAGTTTAACAAGCATATTTTTAATGAGATATCGTGCTTATAGAATTTGAAAATTGTGACCAAGTATAACCTCCATGAAAAGCAGCAGACACCTTGGGACATATGGGAAGTCACTATACTCTATTTAAAAGTTTAACAAAAAATAATTATTTGTTCACATCATGCAGACTTAGACATCTGTTGACAGTGTTTTTTTAGAGAGTTTCAGACTTTTACCATCAGATCTTCGTTGCTTGCAAAGTTTTATACGTTGACCAGTGGTGATCTCAAATGACCCTATACCGAAAATAATATAGACCATGAACGCTATGAGTAGCTACCAAACTATGTATGAAATTTGTCAAGTATTGACTTGTTGATATATAATTCCCGAGTTTGAACTGTCTGTGAACCCAGGGGTGTCGCCAGCATAGGCCTAGGGGGAGGGGTTACATTTGTTGTGCTCGGGGGGATTTTTTTATTTCGTCGGGAAGCAAACATATAAGGTTATTAATTATGTATATTAATTGCTTCCAAATGATTACTAACAGCTTTCGAAGTGCCATTTTCGGCAATCTAGAACATATATTTAGCCAAAAATTGGCACCCCATCCGACAAACGAATATTTGGGTTTTGAAATTAAAATTTTCCCCCATTAAAATGTCTTGTTGGGTAAAAACTAGCTACGGGAAGTGCCAAGTTTTCTGCGATCTGGAAGTTATGTTCCCTGAAATGTTAAAAGTGACAGTAATACAAGAATTGGCCTTGCTCGGCGCCAAACAAATTTGGCGCTCCGCTTAGAAGGCAAAACATAGATCTGCAGAAAACCAATCATGTCGAATTGCTTTTGCCAAAAAGGTCATAAGATATGTATACAATTTGGAAACTGTAACTAATGTGCTGACAGTTCCACTAAAAATATTTGAGGACAGGTCACAAATGGAACAAATTTGGGGCTATTTCCGGCAATCTCAGTGGTGTATATACCCAAACTTTTCTTTTCATGCTCCGCGCCAACCAATGGCGCTACGCTTAGATAGTTATTCATATTTGGGGAAATTCTAGCTAAAAGTATGTGATTGATGCCAAAACGTACACAACTGAAGATTAAATTTGTCAGCAAATCATGCCGAATTGCTTTTACCTAAACGATTATAAGATATTTATTCAATTTGGTGTCAAAAGTTTCACTGAATTTTGAGGACAAGTGGAACAAATTTGAGGCTATTTTCGGCAATCTCAGTGGTGTACTTATCCAAAATTTTCTTCGCCCGTTCCTCGCAAATGATGGCGCTACGCTTAGATTGTTTTTCATATTTATGAAAAATCCTGGCTACTCGGGGGGTACAGCCCCCTGTCGGGGAAATCCTGGCGACACCTCTGTGTGAACATCAAACGTTTTGGATAATGTATTCAGATTACGCAGCATTTACATATTCAGATATCGTTTACCAAAGGTTTTAATCTGTTGGCATCTAGTGACATTTGGGAAACAATGCCCGAGTACGAAATATGCGCTGTGATTTGGGAAGCTATCGCATGATCTGAATTCAAATTGTATGCATACCCCGAATTATTCCCGCATGTAGACCAGTCCGGAGTCATCCACCAATTGGGGGAAAAACAAAAATCTCCCAAATGAGATTCTCTATGTAAATTTGATTTCTCCCGTTTTGCTGTGTGTCTCGTTAGTTTACTGTGCTATAGGTTGTGCTATAAGTATAGTCAACAATTATATAGGGAAAATAAAGTAGCAGTTCAATAAAATGTCTCTTAAATAGTACTGTATTATATCTGATAAATTAACAATAAATCGTTAGCACCACGTGGGGTCTAAACATAATAGTCATTGCGCAGGTCACATTATTTTCAATGTTTTACGTACATATGGACTGGTAAATCATATTCGAGGTTCCTGCTTTTATTTAGATATGCTTATAAACTATAATAAATTTCAATAATTGCTCTACCCAGACCAATATTAAGAAATCCAGCAGCGATTATATGATTTTTGTTGGTACTAGAGGTATGGAGACCCTGTTTGTATCGAATGTTGCATGATGGGAAACGAAAAATTATATAAACACTACAAACACTGACGATACAAAAAAACGGGGGTGGGAGTGGTCGTCGGATTATTTCAAATTGAAATATTATTGTTTATCAGAAACTGACCGGGAGGGGAGGGACATGGGAAATTAGTTTATCAAAACAAGACCGGGCAGGGCTGAGAGAAATCATTAAAATTGATACCGACTAAAAAATGACTACGACCTTTTGAAATATGTAGATGTTGGTCTACGAGTTCCAAAACTATGTTTTACAAGCTAGGCTGACACATTTAAGGACCAAAAGTTATACCTGGTTGTTTTTTGTCAGATGCAATTGCAACTATCCTAGCTTCTAACTCATTCGATGGCAGAAAACTCCCTTGATCCATAATGATACCGTAAATTCATATATCTGAAAATATAAAAAACAATAATAGATTGAGCAAACGCAAATTATTATTGCGGATTAAATTCGCCATTACTGCCACCCCTGTTCCAGAACGGCCGCCGAATATCGTCACTCAGTAAAGTGTTGTATGCTAATTGAACTAGTCTATGTAAGTTTAATATATTTGTGTAAGACTATACCAGTCTATACGTACGCAAAACAATGCACCGAATATATTAATTTATGAAAACTAACCATAACACACAAACTAAAATGTATGTAGACAAGAAGCAACAACTTTGCATAATTTTATAGAAGCATTATAAACCATGAATGACTTAACAAACAATTTCACTGAAGTAGATTGTTATACTTTATGCGATAGTTGTTGTACTTATAAAAAAAACTAAAAACAAAGTATTTTGATTATCACAAATGTGCCCCTGACCCAATATTATCACTTTAGAGAGAATCAACAAATGATTCAAATTCTTTGTAAGATTTACAAGACTGAACAGGCCAATAGCACTTTTATTCTGGCGGAGAAAGGGTTGAAAGCATTTAAATTGCACCAAGACTAGCCATTCAACTCACCAATGCATCGTCACAGACAATTATTGCATTGCAGAATAATTTGAGAATATTTACTGTTATGATATACTAGAATATTTAAAAGTTATTGTACTGTACATACACATACCGTCATGTGTCGCAAATTTAACACATATATCTGTAGTTTTGTACTAAACAAACACATTTACTAACTGAAATAACTGTGAATGTTCATACACGTTAAATGATATACATCACTACATCAATGTAATCCGTTTGTTCGTGATTTACATACATTTATACTGATGAAATAGCATATATCCAATTGAGCTATTACAATACGCACGAGCACACTCGAATGTGAATTGTATGTATACTGCAACACAGTAATGGTCGATACAGTACGTGTTTCAGTTGTACATGTAGTTGTACATGTATTGTAATCATTCTTCGAAGAATTACGCGTATAACGTGTATTCGACCAAGAAAGGAACCGTCCTTGTTGGAGATTGTAAAGTTAGAGGCATTACGTTGGATCAAAACGCCATCAAAAAGGTTAACTTTGAGACCATCAAGAATATGGTTAACCACGGAACCAGCAGGGCTTGGGATGACGACGGCGACCGTACCTGATCGTACCTGTTCACTACCCTCATCGCATCAGTAGAAACGGACCTGGAAATGTACTGACAAAATTCATTGACAAAGGTTATCGTCTGGTCTGTGACAAGCGGGTGATACAAGCCGACTTGACCACATTACCTTATGGAAGAGCGCCACCAACAACCCCATGACGTCATCATGCTCGCATCTGATTGGTTGACCGACGATTGGTGAAAATAGTAAAGATAATAAACGTGAAACACTTGCATGATCGGATTCATTCTATTGCTAACCATCGCAGAGACAACTTGCCGAGAATAACAATACCTCGAGCCCTGAAGTGGTGTGCATGGTGTGAACCGACCAGGATGTGGCGGCAATTTTTTTTTTTAACTCGGAGGGACTCCGTCACTCTTTTCAATTAGAGTCTTTTTACTCTTTTCACTCGGAGTGACTCCTTCCACTCTTTTTTCGGAGCCACACATTTAGAGTCACTCCCTCCGCGAGTTAAAAAACGCCTTAGTGTCATTTCTCTAGCCCGAGTTATTTTACTCTCTTCACTTTACTATTTGCTTTTTTCTAAACATTCATCTCAAATTAGTCTTTTTTGCATTGCTCAAATTCGACTCATTTTTAAAAATCCCTTACTCCATTCTCTCTTTTTTGTCAGCGTCACTCAATTCACTCTGTGTTTTTTTTACTTCATTGTGTAATAATTGTGTGCACCCGTGAAACGTTGTATATACGTTTTGGAAACGTTATGATCGTCAATGCGCGCATTCAGCTAAAACCACCTTATTTTTCTTTTCGATTTTTGCTTTCGACTTAAAAAATATTGTGGCATCATTTTTTCTACACATTCAGCTAAAAGCACCTTATTTATTTCGATTTTTTACTCTCTGCGTCTGACATGCTGACTTCTGCTCTAAGATGCTGACATCTGTTCTAACATGCTGACATCGTTGCACCAGTGGTGCGCCAAGCCGTTCAAAATGTGCCAAACCGTTAAAAAGTCTATTTTTCATTTTTTATATCTTATTTTCTTTATACCAATATACTAGTTTCTTTATTTTATTCCCATCTCTAAAACTTGATATATTTATCCCAAATTATCTCTGCCCTTGACAGATTACTTTCAATTTTGATATGTTATTTTCTCAACATGCTGTTTTCTATTTTGTATATCCATCTCTAAAACTTGACATGCATATCAAATTCTAACATACTGCCATCTATAATTTTTCTCATCTCCAAAACTTGGCATTTGACATGTTTGGCGCTCCGTATAATGGGCCCGAACCCCTTCTACCTGCCTTATATTGACATAACCGTCGATGAGTATTGTGTATCCGGCCAAGACAATGCGCATAATGATTCAAGTGTTCACACCAAGAAAACCTATTGTTTGCAACCCAGAGGTGTATTCACTCGTAAAAACACAATTATTTGTATTATTTCAAACGGT
>JAODAI010210847.1:0-10498 GCA_027575025.1 Scotoplanes globosa | reverse complement strand
TCAACACAGTGGTTATATGAGCCACCCAAAGCCTTTGATATACCAGTTAGAGCCACTGGAATATATTCATCATCAGTATGAAGAACTACACCGAGAATCATCGGATCGGACATCGGGACGATATTTATTAGTATCAGTAAAAACATTGGATCAAGATTTTTTCCCGGATCTTTTAAAAACTTTTTAACCACTAATTTACACGGACAAGTAAGCCTAGTGTACAAATAGAGGTCTGTACCTCCTGTGTAACGATTGATTATGTTGGTTGTACCTTGCTACATACAAGTGAATACCGTTATTCTAGCATGGAAGAATGGTGGTTTGTACGCACCTTAGTAACTATATTACCCAAAAAACAAAAAACAAAAACAAACATTGGATCATATCTGACATGGGTAATTTTTTTATACATGTATATGTATATATCTGACATCGCATCGGCAAGAATTGTTCATGTTGGTTGAACACAAAACATAACTGTATCGATCTGGTACACCACTTTAGTGTCTATAGATGGCACTATATATAGTACCTGTAGTGGGCCTAAAATACATGTATCAAATGAAAGAATAAATATTTTGACCCAAATTCCATTTTATATATTATAGATATTATTATACCTCATTAAAAACATGTTTGGGTGAAAATATAAGGTAGATTGTCATATTTTACGGGAAAATGTTAATTCATTTTATATACAAAGTCCACAATTTCTAATTATGAGGTCACTGGGATCCACTTTTTCTTTGCCAAAATGCACTGGTCACGAAGCATGTATCAAAGTGCATCCATTGTTTTATAACCTTTTTCCGATTTAGTTAATTTATTTTAATTTATATTAAAGCTAAAGGTGCACCAATCGAAGGACGTGACTTAAAAGTTAAAACGGACTTTCATTTTTGGTGTCAACCGCCTACTACATTTGCTGTGACGGGTCACACATATAATAGTGCTGGGAAGAAACATATTTTACAGTTAACTATTTCCTATCCGTAGTTATCATGTATATTAAGTTAGGCCAAGCGAAGTAAGAAAGGATCAGTATTAAAGGACATATGTATCATAATATCCTGAACATTCTTCACCCCCCAGTAGACCGCATAAAGCCACCCACAGTAAAAAATACATACAGAATCAAGACCATTCTTAACTCTTAGCACTCGGATGGCGACTTGAGGAGCCATACACAATGTATTCTGAGCAACGGATGGCGACTTCAGGAGCCATTGGGGGAATCCCCGAATTTGTATATTTCTTGAGTTAGAAAACGACGTTCCATAATAATTTTAGTGCTATTATCAAAATATTGAAATTCTCTATAAATGTAGCCTACAGGTATTAGTATTTTTAATGTGTGTTCATGTTGAAAGTTTTGGGAGTAATATCAAGTTTTAGAAGGGATTAATTAAAAAAATGGCTGACTCGGACAGTGATATCGATATTCCCATTGGCCGACTGTGTGAAGTATATAGGCCTATAATGATTCAGATAGCGCTGCAGAGCATTTTGGAAGCGACTAGATGACAGCGACGATGACATCACATTAGATTATTAGCGAGTAGGCCATGGCAGTTCAGAAATTATGAATAATCCCATTTTACATATTTTCCAGCTCATTTGCATAAAATTTGCGTATTCCAATTTGCATAATCATATTTATTGGTACGCTTGGAAAGAAAATTTTGTTGGCAACAACTTTGCTATAGTAATTTTTGACAACAGAAGGATCCACGTTATTGTAATCCTACCTTTACTATGGGACAACTATTTTCATGAAATTGTTACATTTGGCTTAGTCACACAGTGATAATAGCCACATTTGGGTTAGCATGGTAAGAGTTAAAACATTTGTAAAGTTTGATATTAAACATAATATGTATACATCATGGTATATCAAGTGGAAGGTAATCTGTGTGTAGCATGTGAATTTCACTATATCTCACTTTCATTTTTTGGCGACTTCCAACTCACTTTGCCAGAGCAAGCCACATATGTGGTGATATATATTCTTATAATGCATAGCTTGTGTTTACGTGGCATTGATTGTCTTGAAAAGGGTCAGAAATATAATATGTAATTGACCAACTGTAGCAAGCCTTCACTAAAAACTATTTGTTCTTGAAATGGGCTTCTTGAAAAGGGCCAGAATTATACTATGTCTTCAATCAACATTAGCAACCCTTCACTATATAAACTCTATTATACAGAACCCTTCACTATATAAACTCTATTTTACAGAACCCTTCACTATATAAACTATATTATATACAGAACCTTTCACTATATAAACTGTATTATGCAGAACCCTTCACTATATAAACTATATTATGCAGAACCCTTCACTATGCAAACTCTATTATACAAAACCTTTCACTATATAAACTGTATTATACAGAACCCTTCACTGTATAAACTCTATTATGCAGAACCCTTCACTATATAAACTCTATTATGCAGAACCCTTCACTGTATAAACTCTATTATGCAGAACCCTTCACTATATAAACTATATTATACAGAACCCTTCACTATATAAACTCTATTATACAGAACCCTTCACTATATAAACTCTATTATGCAGAACCCTTCACTATATAAACTCTATTTTACAGAACCCTTCACTATATAAACTCTATTATACGGAACCATTCACTGTATAAACTCTATTATACAGAACCCTTCACTATATAAACTCTATTATACGGAACCCTTCACTATATAAACTCTATTATACGGAACCCTTCACTATATAAACTCTATTTTACAGAACCCTTCACTATATAAACTCTATTATACAAAACATTTCACTATATAAACTCTATTATACAGAACCCTTCACTATATAAACTCTATTATACAGTAGTATTTGACATTAATAGTAGTGGTATTAGTTCATTATCATTTTATTGCTTTATCAGACTTAATTAAGTATTGTATTATCATTTGATTGGCATTATATAACATTTGCGCTGATTTGCCGTTAAATTTGATATCTATCTATTATCATTTTATGTGAAAGATAACTGTCATTATTATGACTAGCTGTCATTATTATGACTAGCTACTATATGTGATGCACCACGGCAGATCGTGTATTATGTCGGAATTCTCCATTTTGAGATATAAGAGGTTTTCTTTCAAATTATAACATGTGTGTAATGGAATATGACTAATTTAGGTCCACTGATTTTCCGTTGCAAAAATTCTATCATATTTCCAAATTCGGTGAAATACTGACCCAAATAAAAAAATGTGAACATTTTGTGCGATTAGAAATACACACTCATACACCCCTATAGCACCGACAAAACACACGTTGTAGCGGTTGGCCTGTCACCAGCTAGCATACACGCACACAAATCGTAAAACTTTAAACCCAAGGATTTGTTATAAATAATAAATGATACATGACATTACCCTTTCCAATTTTTACTCCCAATAAATTTAGGTTTTAACACGTAATTCTCAGTAAGAATACTACAATGATTTGCAAATACAATTAACTAATATGTTGCGAGACCTAGGCACATACTGACAATATTGCAATTGACTTTCACTTTGAATAAAACAACTAACCGTGATGGCATAACTATAGTATGTCCCATAATTAATCCATTATTTGTACGGCAGCCATTCACACAAAATTCCACATATGCTCACTCTATGTATGGCAGTTCATCTACCCAGCTACCGTTACAATAGTGCCTACAGGGCCGGACTGCTGCGATGAATATGGGTACATAATATACTCTCATACACAAACAATGAAATGACAAGACATGCATACAGTGCATGCAGTCTTGCAGTGTGACTCAGATCTGACTGCATTCAATATTACAACAGAAAAATAATATAAATAGTACATGACCTCTCCGATTTTGGTACGTTATTGCTAAGATATTGTCCGTTATCGAGTCAATTAATGAAATCAATGTTCAGGTGTGTTCTAATATTGATTTTTATTGTCCGTTTTTAAGATAAAATGTATATGAAAAACTTAATTATTGAAAAAAAATCTTCCTCTGTAATTAAAATAATTCTGTGATCCTCCCCCCAGATATCAAACTTCCATAATTCCGTGCTAAATTCCATGATCGCGGAAAATCAGTGGTCTTACTAATTCCATTAAAAAATTCAGTAACTTAGAAAATTAATATTTTCTTGATTCTACTATAAAAATAAATCTAATGGTCAGTTTCTTTGAATTATAATATCCCAGTATGACCCATGGCCGACATAACATCCGATTTGCCATGGTACATCACATATATAAATATATAATTTTTAAATAAATTGCTTCAGTATTACTAGATCAGTATCATGAATGGTTGTATGTGTTGGGTTTTATTTTGTATTATCAAATAAATGTGTTATTTATTGAATCTTGATCTCTCAAGATTCTAATTATCAATGTATATTTTGTATATCAAAGGATTTTTCCTACATTATAACTCTTCATTGAAAAGGACCATGAAGCTTAATGGATTAATTGGTCAAATCACCTTTATGTGCATTATCTCTCTCTACCTCATTATATAGAGTATTATTAATGGTGACTGTGTTGTTTCTTGTTAAACCACATTTGAGTGCATTATATAGAGTATTGTTAAAGGTGACTGTTGTTTCTTGTTAAATCTATAGATTGAATCACACGACTCCCAACAGCCTAGTAGCCAATTTAAGGTTGATCAGTCCAACGTTTAAAGAAGATAACCGACAGCAGGTATGTTTCAGCAAGAACTTACTGTTAGATGTTTGATCTTCATTTTATTTTGTAATACGTTCGAAATGAAGTGAGATACCGCCACCACTGCATTAGTCAGTTTCGCTTATACATGCATTGTCAACACTGTTCATAAAATTGGTATACATTCTAAACCTTTTTACATCGTGAGTTTTTAGCGTTTCATATCTCTTCAAATCTATTACAAATAATCAGCTGTATAACATTACTGTCAGTAAATCCAGGTATCAAAATATGTTTTCAAGATATTGCTTTGATGACCACGCGACTTAACCCTTTCACTGCTATGAACTATATTGTATATAAGCTTGCCCTGGGTCGAATCCGGAGTGATGATGATTTTATTCCAGTGGCTTTAACTGGTATGCCAAAGGCTTTGGGTGGCTAATCTAACCGATGCGTTGAATAGGGCCAGGAAACCTATTAATTCATTCATTCATTGTGCTGGATATTTAGAAAAGTATGTTAAAGGACAAGTATATATACTAGTACAGCAGACCAGGACAAGCATGTCTGCAATAAACCGTGGTAATGACCGACATGTCCATATTCCAGTGGCTCTAACTGGCATATTTAAGGTTTTTGGTGGCTCATATAACCTCTGCATTGAAAAGGAACAGGAAACATATCCATTCACTCATTCATTCATGTATACGGTGGGCAGTGGCGTAGCAAGGGGGATACGTTCCCCGGGCGCTGCCCTAGGGGGAGCCAAAATCGCTGAATGATCAAAATATATACATAATATATAGGGGGCCTACAAATAAGTATATCATATTTCATCTAAGTCTTTGTCAATTTATATAACATTCTTACCCTCCACAAATATCTCACAGTTTGACCCCGGTATAAATTGAAAAATAACATAAACCGTCCTCCATTCCCCTTAACTCTGAAGGCCAACATGGTGTACTCTATTTTTCTAGACTACCCATCTAACGAAAATTGTGCGTGAACGAACGAACGCATATACAAATAAATGTAACGTCTTCCATAATCATAGCCTTCGTGGACATGGCTCATGCTGATATATATAATGATGATGAATAATTAGTGGTACCACATGTGTGCTGCATTGCAGTCTGCAACGGTTATAACCGGTGTGTAAATTGTCAAATAGGCAACGTTTACGGGCCGTTTCACACATTATTTCTGTAAAATTATTTGAGGTGTTTGATATCCCATATGCCCATATTTTTATTTTCAATAAAAGTAGAAAATGTAAAAAATTGTGAGTAAAAAGTTGACTGTAAATTGCGTAAAATGTTGCACCAGATTGCATGTAAGGGCACCTCGCGATTAAAATGTTGTATACATGTGTACGCTCCGCGTCAATCCGATTGGCGCTGGGCTTAGATAGTGTATCATACAGTTCATTGAAATAAACAGATCAGTGAACAGATCAGTGAACAGCCTTGCCGCGGACGCTATCAACCCTCGCTACGCTACTGACGGTGAAAACTTATAATTTATGGATAAAGATGAGCCAGTCCTCTGAAATATATTTTTGCTAAAAATTTTGGCCTTGAACCGTAAAAAATCTGGGGACCTTCCCCGATCAACCATTATTGATGAAGTTTTAGAAGCTAGCCATTCCTTTATTCCAGTGTCTCTATCAAAGTCTTTAGGTGGCTCTATTTAAACTTTCATTATTGAAAACAGTGCCAGGAAACTTTATCAATCGGTCCTTGTAATATTAAGAGCAATTTGATCCGGACACAGCAAACGTTCTTGTAATCTATAATACAACTATAGTTACTGTCCTTATATTACGCTTAGTATAACCTCTATACAACTGACCTATATTACCAAAGTTTTGGATCCCTATGACACCAATTACATCCTAGTTCCATGCACCAACTCCCTATGACGTCACATCCTAGTCACGTGACAATATATTCCCGTGCAATATACTTCCATACACTCTATGATATATATCATTCTTAACTTGCTGACGCAGTGGCCTGGTTGGTAATTTTTTTTTTCATATTGTAGGATGCCCAGGAGTTTCTGCGTTGCTTCATGGACAGCCTCCACGAGGAGTTGAAAGAGCCAGTGATTGTTTGTCAGGACGACTCAGACGACGAGGAGGAAATAGTTTCCCGGCCCGAATCCCCCACCACCTCTCCTGACCGGGTCCGTCTGAGAAGAAGAACCGAGTCTGAGAATGAAGTTGGTAATCTGTCGGATGGAGACATGCCGCGTCGCGAGACAAGGAGGCACAGTACCCGACATAGGACCATCTCCGCCTCCAGCGTTGATGTGCGTGAGTTGGTTCCAGATGAGGAGCAGGATGGCTCACCGGAGGCAGATCAGGCCATGAATGAATCGGCACCACTGGGAGATAGGAGGGGAAAGACACAGGGCAACCTCGGTCATGATATTACTCGAGCCAAGGATATTAGAGGTATGTTGTAGGGGGGATGAAAATTGCAATTATTGATAGAGATGCAAAGCAGTATTGACATGCCATCCACATTCTGTTGCATGATAAGTGGTGTAGACCTACTGTAGAGTCACTGAGTACGAGGGTCTACTGAAACTAGATTACCGAGTAATAGAAGGGGGGGCTCTCTAGAATGAAGAATATGTATACATTTAGAATATTACTGCCAATACTTGATCAATCTTTGATCTTTGATCTTGAATATTTCAAATACGTTAAGTGAATGCTCCGAAAATACCCTTTTGGACTCCATGTGTTAATCCATGGACTATTGCAGTGTCTTTAACTGATATATAAATGGCTTTAGGTGGTTGAAGCCAGTGCTGTGACGAATCGGTTAAGGTTGGTGGCTCTAGAAGCTATGTAGCTAAGAAATTGGGAGATCCATGGTTCGAATCCGGGTCGGACCTAGGTCAATAAGTATATAACCTTGTTATTGAAAATGGCTATGAAACATAATCATCTCGATCAATATATGCTGTTGCTACCTGCTGACGTCACATGATCCTAATTATGATCAACACTGATATGGTGTAAGTTGTGTTTAGAGACGACATGGATACCCTAGTTAATATATTAATCAAATCATCCCCTATTCTCTCTCAGCTAATAAGAAAGCAACCCATCACATATCGTAGTATTGTATCTGATGTCTTTGTAATCTACCTACTCTCTCTCCCAGCTAAGAAGAGGAAGCAGCCTATCAAGCTATGAAGATCAGCAACTGGGAGATCCAGGGTTCAAATCCTGGATCGGGTCTAGTAGTGTGTTTTTTTTTATCCGAGAGCAATCATGGTTTTCCCATACGAACAACTTTCTCAAATTCAAAATATCCAAAATTGACTTCAAATTTATAAATTGGATGACCACCCGACGCGACGGTATAATTTATAAGTATTTATACTTCATCCACTTTAGTGCTCTCCTAACGTCGTAAAATAAATATGCCTTCCTGGCCGTAAGTTTGTTTTTGTGTGCTACAATGATTCTCAAGACAACATGATACTATTTAATGTCAGTTCGCGGAATAGGTATGCATGATATTATAGTTAGACAATGGAACGGTCCGATGGAAAGGCTCGTCGGTAATATTCCATAACTTGACCATCGTTGATCATACATAATTGATTTGGGCATCATAATAAAGATAAAAGTGTTCTACACAACTCTCATTTACTCTATAAATTGATCATAGCATGTTTACTTGTATGAAATAATAATTGAAAAGTCATTGTCATATTACCGCAATATTGGAAAATGTAGCTGGCGCTCAGAAGAGGTAGTGTTGAAAACTAGCTGGACTTGAAAGGGTTAACATGGTTTCAAACCAAATATTGAAGATTCCAAACCTACCATTAACTTTCCATTAACGATTTTAATACTTATTATGATCTTCTTATGTATGTTTTATCTATTACTTCGGGGGCCTAGTTTTATTTTTACAAGTCGATGCATATAGTTCACAGTAATAGTTGTTTCCTAACATTTTTATGAGGGCCTGGGGGAGGATTAGTATTAGTGCTAACCCAGCTTACCCTATTAAATATTGTTATTATTATTATAATATTATTATTATTATACAAGGTACATTATTTTTGCTGCTTCTCATCTATGCCATTAGTGTCAATGGGAGAATCTGTCAAGCGTTACTTGTCACCTATCAGCCCTTGTGACCCCTGTGTGTGTGTGGGTCAGATGAGGTCAGCAATGACCAGGGGTGTTACTTGTTAAAGTGCACTGAGCTCATAATAGTATTAAATTCAATTGACTGCTCCATGCTCCTCCTATACAGCAGTAACACAGAGGTCATTGGTGGTCATAACAGAGGCTACCTCCCTATAACATGTACACACATAGACAGGCATACTGCACTGTACTGTACTGTATATATAACCAGGGTGACTATCACCATGACAACCGAAAATATTAAATTTATGATCTAGTTTTATATTATATGTAATTTCTAATCCTAAAGGTTAAAGGGTATGCAGCATGTACTATCGCTGGTCTTCCTTCAAACGGTTTAATTTTGAAAGTCCAGTCTATAAACTCAATCTACAGGGTGTACTGATTATAGTCGCCTACAATACTCTCAGACCAGTCTATAAACTCAATCTACAGGGTGTACTGATTATAGTCGCCTACAATACTCTCAGTCCGGTCTATAAACTCAACCTACAGGGTGTACTGATTATAGTCGCCTACAATACTCTCAGTCCAGTCTATAAACTCAATCTACAGGGTGTACTGATTATAGTCGCCCACAATACTCTCAGTCCAGTCTATAAACTCAATCTACAGGGTGTACTGATTATAGTCGCCTACAATACTCTCAGTCCAGTCTATAAACTCAACCTACAGGGTGTACTGATTATAGTCACCTACAATACTCTCAGCTGGTATACCTGGCATCAGTAATAATCTGCATCATTTATTTGTAATTTTCATTCTTTTATGTATAATGATGTATACATGTATTGTGATTTGTGTTGAGAAAAAGTGGAAATAAATTTGAATTTGTAGCATGCAACATGATCAGTGTCATGATTGTCAAAATGTGCACCACCTCTGCAGGTCCCTGTTTACAGTTAAATTCAGAATAGACAACGAAAATAAACTGTTTATGTAACTATAAATGACACTAGATGAACAAACAATAAGTTCTGTAGTCTCACGATGATGTATGAATGTCCCTTTTTAATTGCTAACATTTCCGGACGGGGCATTAATTTATCCTTAAAGTAAATATGATCATCAGTCAATATCCAGACAAGAAATCACATTGTATGTCATTAACAGAGTGGTTTTCTATTGACAATTGTTGCAGCCATTAGATAGTGGGTTTTTGTTTTCTTGGCGTTGCCAACATTTACTTAAAATATCACGTACTGTACATGCACTGCATGTACCAGTTGTACCATATCGGGACACCGAAGATAAAATTTGACACGAAACAGACCACAATGGATCTCTTTAAATAATGAAATGTGTCTTTAAAAGTGAAAAGAGCAACACCATTAATCACGGTTTGAAGTCAGTAAATGAAACTGTGCATGTAGGATGTTTAACAAATATAAAGGACACTTTCCGTCGGCGGATAATCTTTAGTTGGAGACAATAAATTGGTATGAGAGAGAGAGAGATAATTACTAAACAGCACATCAGTAATGTAGGCTGCTATATGAGAATATGACAGTAAGTTGCCTATTAAATGTATGTATATGTGAGTCAACGCGACCAACCGGGTATTATGTCGGGAATTTATATTTTGAGATAAAGACATATTTAAACACATTCATGTCATTAAT
>JAODAI010210736.1:0-10498 GCA_027575025.1 Scotoplanes globosa | reverse complement strand
TGTCCAAGGGGGGGGGGGCATCGTTCTCCGACGTGGAATGATGCGTGCGAAAATATTGACGTGACGTAAAGGTGACGATGACTACCGCTTGTGGCTATACAGTAACAGTACAATATTGTTAAGTACGATGAAATGACGTTAGTCAAATGGTCAGTAAAATACAATTCCCGGAAGGGAGATGGAGCTACCCGAATGGAGGGACGGGCTCCACCTATCCCACCCCGTTGGCACTGTCATTACCCCAATGATGGGAGCTCTGGCCCCTCTTTGGGGAAAATTGTGAATCTGTCTGTGAATTGCTGACATGTTATACTGTTATACGGTGACATTTTTTGGCCCCTGTCTGGGAACATCGGTCCCCCGCCGGAGACATCCTATTTTATCCTCTGTCTGGGAACATCGGTCCCCTGTAGGGGACATCCTATCGCCGCCATATCCGCTCGGACAAAGTACACTGTAAACTGTCAATTTGAACTATATGTGACCATCCACCACAAAAGCAGAGTAAAGTCGATTTTTGAGAAAGTGGGTTCTTTGTATTTTTGGATTATCCATTTCGAGATCTTTAAAATGATATATAGTTTATGCAGGTTTTGGGTTACTGAAACAGTGTCACATCAATCACAAGATGATGGAATACTGTATAACTGTGACAGATGTGTCTTGAATGTTGGTTCTAACTGCAAGAAACAATGGTAATGTCAGAGAATCATTAACCATAATGAGTGGTTTATATGCAATAATGTTGTGGTAACCTTATAGCTAAATATACATTTTAACATCCACTGTTATCACTGGTATGTATATTTTAAGCTTAAAAAATGGAAAAAAATGTTTGTTTCTTGATTATCTCATAATGAAAATGCGCAACTTTACACCGCTTTTGTGGTGCACGGTCGCATATTCCAGCTAGGGTTCAAACTGGACAGTGGGGTGAATTAGGGCCAAGTAACAATTCATCGACCAATGACTCAATAAAACTATGAAATGAATTATTCATCCATGTCTTCCCATCACAGAACACCAGCGGTTCGTGACGAGAAGTAAAATAGAACCACAAAGTGACACCTTGGAGTATTTGAGAGCGGACCTGGCTCTGGAGTACGAATTCTACCATCACGCTACTGAAAAGTTTGACGCCCTGTATTCCAGTCTGTTTCCAACGTAATGGGTCCGTTGATGAAGCCAATGCGTTGTATGCTGCTGTGTATATATTTATATTAATCACGAGCGAAGAACATTGACTATACCGTAGCATTATATATTGGTAAAGTCTAAATCGTCTCGAGACCTATATAAAGAAAGAAAGTAAAAACGAACTTACTGCCAAGCTGTCGAGAGAAATCGACCTCTCTTCGGGAGGGTTGTAGATGTGGTATAGAATTTTCAAGTATTCATCAGTTGAAGGCTCCTCTTTGAAACCTCCGATGTTCATAGTCTAAAATATCGACTGGAGACTATAGTCCACAGTGGGCCAAACATTCGCATTATATTCAACGATCGGTGAAACTTTACCAATATATTATAATCCGGGATATAATATAAATTAGCCACACGCGGCCTCAGTTACTGAGGATTTGACGCTACACAATTATTGTGTTGATTAAATCAATTACCGGAAGCCTTTTCCGATGGAACAAGAACAATCGAGATATAAAATAATTCGGGGTCCGGGGCGATTCGAACCCTCTACCTCACGTATGCCTTAACCAATTCGGCGACATCCCCCATTGATTTTCTACTTAGAATGTCCGATTATAAATACAACTGGAAACCAACTTATTCTCTCTTTTAATTGAAACCACTCGTATAACCTTGCATCATCATCATCATCGGTCCAGTTTTTATTTGGTTTTGTCTCCGAAGTTCGGAAAGGTGGCCGGATCGGAATCACCTTACTCTTGTAGCAATCGCCCATACACCATCCCGCTATCTCAACCTGTTTGGGGCATCTTCCTTCCTTAGCCCAACCTTCCTCAACTCATCCTCCACCTGATTCTTCCACATTTCTTTGATCGACCACGTCCCCTTCGTCCATCCACTTTGAAATCCAACGTCTTTCTCAGGGGATGGAACTCATCCTTCCTCAAAACACGCCATTATCACCGTACTCCATTCACCTTTGCCAGCTGCTCCACCGATTCCTCCAGCCCAAGCATTTCCATCAAATCATCTGTCTTCCCAGTTTATCCGTCAGCTTCACACCACACATGGACCACACCATTGCTCTCTCAGTCCTCCCCAAGATCGTCATGTCAGCTTCCTTCAAACACCATGTTTCGCTCACATATAACATTGCAGGTCTCACGCAGCTGTTATGAACTCTTCCTTTCGTCTTCAATGAAAATTTTCTTCCATGTAGTAACTCTCCGCATTCCATGAACTTCACCCATCCAAGTATTGCTCTTGCCGCTACAGCTGCATTACACCCTCTACTTGCATTCAGCCTGTCTCTCAGATAGTCAAAACCCTTTCACTGTATCCACCTCATCGCATAACTCCTCCACCGGTCGCCCTCCCACCCCCCCCCCCCCCCCCCCCCCCAGCGCTCCTTTCACATCGTCTGCAAACAAAGTATCTAGCCGGCTTTGGGGTCACTCTCTTAACTTTTGCACATCTACAATGAATCCATTTGCTACAATTTGTGCATAACACATAGTTTGTCATAACCCTTTTCCCACACACTCCACGTGCATATACCTTACTTTCCAAGACTTCTCCTTCCGTTCCACTCACCAACATTTGTGTTTTCCCAAGATTCAACTTTAGTCCCTTGCTCTTAAAGCACGCTTCCATTTCTGAAACATCTCCCCCAGTCCCTCTATCGTATATCACTTGTCAGAACCAGGTTATCAGCATATAGCATCTCGCTCAACAGTCCATTTCTTGCATTCTCTGTAACCACGCGTCAACCACGACTGCAAACACCAATGGTGATAACACAGATCTAGTCGTATGAATATTCAGTATGTGAAAAGTGGTAAACTACAATACTACATGTATACCACTTTTCAAGTACTGAATATATATGTATATATATATATATATATATTATATTTATATATATATGATATATACATAAGTAGATAAGTATACATACCGAAAGGTTGCGATCATTTGAAGTCATGTTTATATTTAGTGCGTAAAATGCTCAAGAAAATCGTCAAATTTGATATTCAATTGATAATAATTTATAAGCCATACAGTCATTTGCTCTAGCTAAACGAGTTTGTTGATCAGTAATTAAATCTGTTTCAGAAAATACTAAATTAAAAAATATATATATAATAACTTTGCCGTACTTCGATGGTTCTCCAAAATTTACAATTTTTCAAATGTCAATGTAAATTCACTAAAATTATACATATTTAATCGTAAAATAATCTTCCAACACTTTTTACTCATGTAAATATTAATTTTCACATATTTGCTAAATTGGTTTCATATATTCCATTTCATTATACAACCAATGGTATCCAACATAATATATATATCCCTTCAACTTTGCCGTACTTGGGGCATTGAAAATTACTAAATGTATTGAAAATAACCCAGAATTGACTGGAATTGGACCGTACCATTATTTTGTAGGTTAATACAACATACTAATGGTCTTAAAAGTTGAGGATCTAAGCTTTGTTAACTTGTTCTCACAAATAATATGTTATACTAATAATATGTTATACAATAGTCCTTGTATACTTAATAACATCATGTGGAACTTCAAATAACTCCAAACCTTAAGTAAAGGTTAGTCAGGGAAATGTTTATATCCCTGTATTATAATGACATTCAGACGTCTCTCAATATGAAATGATCGCGCCGCGTACACAACGTTTCGATATGAAATAAAAATACTTAATTTATTCTGAAATTAAATTGAACGCTTTTCAATTGCGCCCTTCATCCATCCATTCCACCTGCCCAGCCCACCTAATGGGCCACCTAATGCACCTCTCCGTAATACTCCTAGTCATCCCAATCTCCTCCTTTATATAACTAACCTTATCCTCTCCTCTCGCTTAACCCCCGCGATCCTCCTCCTCCAGTTATTTTCACACATTTGAAGATGTTGTTGCTGAGCACTAAACAGAGTCATAGTTAAACCCGTAAATAAATACTAGAATAACACATGTACTCAAAACTTTCCGTTTTAATTTGTTTGAATGGTGTCTATCTATCATAACTCGCTCTACCTTCCTTCATGCCAGAACCCTGGATTGAATCCTTTCCCGCACATCGCCATCAGAACGTCCATCACCCGATATTAATCCCCCGGTATGCAAAACTATCCCTCTGTTTAAACCATTTTCCTGCAATGATTATATCCAACTATTGTCGCTGCGCACCCATCGAGAATACCTCCGTCTTTCCCAGCCTCATACATAGCCCATGCCTGTCAAATAAATATTTCCACTCAATCAAAACCGCCATTTCCACTGCCAGGTCGTCTGCGTATAAAAGTTTTTGCAGCACGTCCTTAAATTAGTACTGATTTTCCTGCTAATCACTTCCATTACCATAATGAAAAGTAGAGGACTTAGCGCACTACCCTGCCTGATCGCAATATTTACCACAACTTATTCGAACATCATAAACCCAACCACAACCCTACCTTTTGTACGCTCATAAAGACCCATCACCATCCTAACTTCCGCTTTCGGAACACCCGTCCACCTCAATGTATACATTACTAATTCCTTAGGAATGGTATCGTAAGCCTTCTCCAAATCCACAAAACCTAATACCATATTTCCTCTAGCCTCCAACCTCCTTCCCGCCAGCTGCTCTATACACATTGTAATTATAATACTATTGTTATTTTGGTATATTATAGCTTTATTAAACTACATCAACCAGGAGTAGTTCAACATGATATATTGAAATGCAGCAATTCAACATAGACTCATGCAACACGGTTTACACTAAATGTGTCATGACGCACATACCGCCATATGCCTATGTTATTACTATTTCGCCATACCATAATGTAACTAAACTAGATTAACATAATTATATATAATTTATGGAAGTCATTTACACAAATTTGTTGAGTTGTTTGTCTATATAATCCATTATGTCTAGTGACAGTGCATTATCTCTTATCAGCTCATTACGTCTTATCTTCCCATAAGTATATCCTGTGACAACGCAGTATATCATATGCCAGATAATACGTGTGTCAGACCATATCATCATGTATCAAATCATTAGGTGCCAACTCATTAGACCTATGTGTATTTTTAATGTCGATGACTTTTACCATATATCGGATAGTTCCCTCCCAAAAATCCAATGCAATTTATCTACAGAACGAGTAATATTCAGTTTCCATGTTGGAAATGTTCATCAACTTCGGCTACTTCACATATGACCAATGCTCGTCGTATTTTTGTTCATCAGCACTTCCACTACTTCAGGGATGATCAATGCTCGTCTTATTGTTGTTCATCAGCACTTCCACTACTTCAGGGATTATCAATGCTCGTCGTATTGTTGTTCATCAGCACTTCCACTACTTCAGGTATAATCAATACTCATCGTATTGTTGGTCATCAGTACTTCCGCTACTCCAGATATGATCAATGCTCGTCGTATTGTTATTCATTAGTACTTCCGCTACTCCAGGGATGACCAATGCTCGTCGTATTGTTGTTCATCAGTACTTCCGCTACTTCAGGTATGATCAATGCTCGTCGTATTGCTATTCATCAGTACTTCCGCTACTTCGGGTATGATCAATGATCATAGTATGGTTGTTCATTAATACTTCTGCTACTCCAGGTATGATCAATACTCATCGTATTGTTGTTCATCAGTACTTCCAATACTTCAGGTATGATCACTGATCGTCGTATTGTTGTTCATCAGTATTTCCGCTATTTCAGGTATGTATAATGTTAATCGTATTGTTGTTCACCAGTACTTCCGCTACTCCAGGTATGATCAATGATCGTCGTATTGCTATTCATTAGTACTTCCGCTACTTCGGGTATAATCAATACTCGTCGTACTGTTATTCACACACTATTGGAAATTGCATCTTTTTTGATACACAAACGACTTTGTGACAACTTATTCATGGGCCCATCTAAATGTCGTCCTATTGTTGTTCGTCATCATTTTCGCTATTTCATGTATGATCAATGCTCGTCATATTGTTGTTCATCAATCCTTCTGCTACTTCAGGTATGATCAATACTCGTCGTATTGTTGTTCGTCGGTACTTTCGCTACTTCAGGTATGATCAATGCACGTCATATTGGACTTCATCAGTACTTCCGCTACTTCAGGTATGATCTATGTTCGTCGTATTGTTGTTTGTCATCATTTTCGCTACTTCAGATATGATCAATGCTCGTTGTAATATTGTAGATCAGTACTTCCGGTACTTCAGGTATGATCAATGTTCATCCTTTTGTTGTCCATCAGTACTTCCGCTACTTCAGATATGATCAATGCTCGTCGTATTGTCGTTCATCAGTACTTCCGCTACTTCAGGTATGATCAATACTCGTCGTATTGTTGTTTATCAGTATTTCCACTACTTAAGGTATGATCAATACTCGTCGTACTGTTGTTCATCAGTACTTCCGCTACGTCATGTATTATCAAAGTTCGTCGTATTGTTATTCGTCATCATTTGCGCTACCTCAGGTATGATCAATTATCGTCGTATTGTTGTTCATCAGTAATTCAGCTACTTCAGGTATGATCAATGCTTGTCGTATTGTTGTTCATCTGTACTTCTGTTACTTCAGGTATGATCAATGTTTATCGTATTGTTGTTCATCAATCCTTCTGCTACTTCAGGTATGATCAATGCTCGTCGTATTGTTGTTCATCGGTACTTCCACTACTTCAGATATGATCAATGCTTGTCGTATTGTTGTTCATCGGTACTTCTGCTACTTCAGGTATGATCAATGCTCGTCGTATTGTTGTTCATCGGTACTTCTGTTACTTCAGGTATGATCAATGCTCGTCATATTGTTGTTCGTCGTCATTTCCGTTACTTCAGGTATGATCAATGCTAACGATCTTAAAATTGAAATGCTATACTTAAAGATACAATTATTGTAAGATCAACGCTAATTTAAATCAAAGTAGGCCTAAATATACAGTAATCATAATATAAAGATAATTTTATAAAAAAAACACAGCGGTATTATTACTTGTCAGCTAGCCATACGCAAACATACCACGATTGTAGACGACCGCTGTCGGTCTGACAGTCGCAAAAGTCTCCATGTGGGAGATTGGAAGAAGTCCCGTAGGATTTATAACGTGTATTATGTGGGAAATTGCATATACTGGATGTTCAGCCAGTGCCATTAGTCTTCCCGGATCTTTAATCGTAGGATGTAGGTATACGTACTGTAAATCATGGAACTCCCATTTCGCATTAGTCAATTTATTCCTATGACGTAACGTGTTTCGAGCGGAAATTTGTTTTGAACAATCTAAGAACTAACTTCAGCAAACCGCCACATACAGTTCACTGCGAGATCCACGACTAACCATTCTTCCAAATGCCTGTGGCGGATAATTTTTGTGGCATATATGTGTACAGAATTCTGCTATTGAGCAAAGACAGTTTAAAAGCTTACGTTATTAAGGATGGGAGACTTCTCCCATTTGTGGACTTTTCGCATTGTCGTACCACAGTGGCATTAGTCCTCCCGGACTATTACCACATATGAGACTGTATATCTTGGTGTATTTAGTCCAGGGGACTTTTATACAGTGGGACTCCTCCGACTGTCACCCGTGCAATGAAGTTGCCCGTCATATGGACAAAAAGAGTGTTTGATTAAAAGTGCACTTCACACAATCCCAATTGATGACTACAACCTTAGATTGTGCGATAAATAAACACGGCAGAAGATTCGTAAAATTAAAGCAGGTTGTATAGTATATAGAGTGCCGAGATGGCGATAATATTATTCATATGATCCTACTTGATGATTACATCATTGTGTCTTATTGAAGAACATGTTGTCCACGTTGTACTCTGAGTGAACTATGAAGCGTCAAATGACACTGAAGTTTCATTATCACTACGATTTATATTATCTTTGAAACATGCTATACAAAAGAGTCACCAGCTATAATAATTGTAACCAATCAAATCTTCGTATTCGTTAAGTGATCCAATCACAGCTCCGTTGTATATTAGGGTTATTGTCTAGGCCTAGTGTCAGGGGTGTTAACACTCTACAGTATGCATGCTATTGTCTAGGCTTAGGGTCAGGGATGTTAACACTGGACAGTGTATGTATGTAATTTATACTAAGATTATGATATTCTGTCAAACGTACAGTTAAGTGTGTATCATCAGGATACTGGTAAAACTTTCCCTAATCAAATGATAACGTGAACAGACTCATACAAGTCAAAGGATGCCGGATATTTTATTTCAATGTACATCCTCAAACTTGTGCCAAATTTTCACTGTAATACATGATTTTCTATCATTTGAGATACAGTAAAATTATATATAAACTATATTAATATTATTAATCTACCGAATTGACCCGGCGTGATACCGCTTACATGCTGGTAAGAGCGCCCATAAGATATTTCGGAAGCATACTTGGAAACATAAAAAACGCACTGCAACTTTTATTTCAAGGATTACCTAAAAGTGTGAGTAAGCTTTCGTTATCATGCCACCTACTTTGTCACTATATGACTGTATGATGCAGTGATACCATTTACAAATTATGTCTATAGTCGTAATAAATGGTTGGTTATGGTATAATGCCGTATATATATGAATGTAATATACATGCTCCTTCTATAAAGAGCACTTTGAATATATTTGATTTTCCCCCAGACTTAAAAAATCTATGTGCGTTTCAGATTATACTCAGCTCTACATGGTGTACGTTCGTTTGTATAATTGTGATGTTTCTGGAGTTGATTATCTGACAATAAATTATATTATGAAACGTGAGCAATGGTGGATAAGGGCAGACAATTTAATCAATATGTGCAAAAATTATATTACTGAAATACAAAAAGAGTAATATATTTTCAATAATCATTTTAATTATTATTCTACGTTATTATTATTATTTTACTGTATTATTATTAATATTATTAATTTGTATTATCATTATTATTTTGTGGTAGATTGGGCCAACTCTGATGTAACACCGTACGCATGCGTCTTGGCAACGATGTGTGGCTATCTGTCTCGGTGGATGGGGCTTGTTATCCTTGAGTAGTGGCCCATCAATTAGAAGGAAAACTCCGATATATGAACAGTACATAGGGCAGTCAGGGCAGCGCTATTGTGTGTATTTTGTTCCACACCTCCATGATTATGTTAACTGACGATCGCTATTAGGCTACCGCGATCCGTGAAAAAAATCAGATTAATATGCCTCTTAACATACCCCCAAATTGTGAAATTACTCCCCATTTCCACCAATATTATAAAGAAAATGTCACATTTATGGCCGATCTCCCTCATTTTCGCATACCATGTACTTCATGTAATCTGCTTCAATATTTGTATACCATCATTGTAGGGAAACCGTAGACCAATACTACCAAAATGCATTTCAAAATGCTTTTTAAAGGACTATATACAGAGGGATGATATTATTGTTGCTGCCCATGGATCTGTCTAAGGGTTTTGCGCGACCGTGGTTCAGTTTTATGGTGGGTGAATCTACACATATATAGTTAATAAAATCGATGGGAATTTGCTTCTTTTAACAAAAATCCCATATATGGTGTCAACATTATTAAACTAGGGATATTACTTTCAATCTTAAACATCTTTGACCTCAAAGTTCAAGGTCAACCATTAATGCTACGTACGAACACCATCTTAAGTATGGTTATAGCAACAGTTTGGGTACTTTAATAGTACCATGTTCTACTTGGTACGATTTTTTCACAGAAATATTAACTTGTACATAATTATTGAAAGGTCGGTGATCTTTAGTTGTAATGACGTTCAAAATTCGAAAATGGCGATTTCCCCAATCCAGGTACAGCTACATATCCATAACTAATGAAATCCGTAGAAATTTGCTTTTTAGATTTGTTTCCCAGATATGGTATCAAATTGATTAAAATATGGATACTAACTCAATTAAATGTCAGTATTCGGTATATTGCGAAGTCCAACTCCCTATACCTACACTGAGCTGACATGTCAGGCAGGATCACTGAAATTTCCCAGGCGTCGAACTCACACCATACTGATTACCAATCCGATGCTCGTCGGTATAATGTAGGGATACAGTTAATTCAGTAATTGTCAGGTCAAGGATATCGAAATGGTATTTACTGTATAAGCATATAAGCAGTCCAGCGAGGTCTTTTTCAGTAATAAATTTATTACGGAAGAAGACCTCACTAGATCAATCGATCATTAAATCATACTCCTAATGTCTACATTCTCTACTTCTACTACTATATTACCATTTGTGTATTTAGCAATAGACATAGTCTATATTATTCACTTATTTAATTTTCC
>JAODAI010210625.1:0-10500 GCA_027575025.1 Scotoplanes globosa | reverse complement strand
CGCGTCCTCCTCCGAGCAAACCTCGCCATAAACCTTAGTGTCATCAGCGAACTTCTTGATACCAGAACTACAAACAGAATCATCTAAATCATTAATGTAAGCCACAAACAACAAAGGACCCAACACAGAGCCTTGTGCAACACCACTAGTGACACTCTTCCAACAAGACATATAACCCCCAACAACCACCCTCTGCTTACGCCCACTTAACCAATCACTAATCAAACTAAGAAGATAACCCCTGACCCCTGTGCTGTGCAGATGCTTATTGTATCCATAAAGGTACAACTCATCGGGGGCACACATGTAGGGTCGCACATACTAAACATGAAAATGTCATGCACATGTATCAAGAAGGGCTTCCGGATTAAATATGTTCATAATATTCCACACCATGGTACATATCATCCGGTGTGGTGGGGAAGGGGAGGCATCAATATTACTACGACGTGGGAGATAGCTTCCTTGACGGGGTTATCTTCTCCGACGGGCGTTAACTTCCCCGGCGTGGGAAATCTTCCCTGTCAGAGAAGTCTTAATTACAAACGTTTATTTTTGTGTAATTTGTGCTACGTGCATATTAGTGAACTTTGATTTAGAAGAAATATATAGCTGAATAGTTGAAAAAGATAGTACCATTTTGAGTCTTATCTCACTTGAAGTACAAAACAAATGATGTAAGCTCCAAGACAAAGGATTTGGCGCTCCGCTTATATAGTGAAATGGGGACAAAAGTTTGTCTTTGTCCTCACATAAAATTCGGATAGGCACATTTCTAAAAAAATAAAAAGGAAAGTTTTGGGGACATGTGTTATTCCGGCATGTTTTTACGGGCTTGAAATTGTTGCTCTGTCCAGTGCTCAGCAACAGCGTCTTCAAGTTTGTGAACATAATTGGATGAGAAGGATGGTGGGGTAAAGAGGGTGGATAGCAGAAGGTTGGATGATATTAGGGAGGAGGTTGGGATGACTAGAAGTCTGACAGAGAGACTGATTAGGGGTAGATGAGGTAGGCTGGGCATGTGGTACGGATGAATGGAGGACGACTTCCAAAGATGGTGTTGTCGCACGAAGAAGCTGGTAGAAGGGGTAGGGGGAGGCCTCATTTGAGTTGGAAGGACTGTGTTGAGAGCGAGATGGCGATTGGAGTGTTATGTCCATGTATAGAGGGAGGCGGAGAGCGTTGACCAATGATGCGGCAGTTTGTTAGTGTATTCTTCATCACCCCTTTATAAGGATTCAGGTGGCAGAGAGAGAGAGAGTTTCCTTCTCGATAATTGGATTTTGAGAACAAGCCTCTAACGTATAATTGTACTCAGATCGGAATAATATCACCAATAATCGAAGCATATACAAGAACTGTAGTGTGCACGTTGCGTGTACATAAATACACGCACTATAACGGCTAATACTGTAATAGGCATTTTCAAAACTTGGCGACAATTTTCATTCATCTAAATTCATCAATTTCGGTGGAAAATAGTAATTTTTTTTCCCTTTCTATATTCTTCTTGGTGTTTGGAATTGATTTATATGATTTGGGTGAATTATTAGGTATATCTGTATATCGAAATTCCTTATTTACTGAATGACTTTGATATGGAACTTAGGCCTACACAGTAAGCCAATACACACTTTCTCCCAGCAAAAATGCAACTGACTACAATACGTTACGATATTAGCAGTTCCTGAATATTGATGAGGATGGATCGTTCTTAGCGTGCAAAGTTAGGTCCTTGTTTTGTGTTTTTTTTTTCTTCAAGTTCTGTACTTACATTTTTATATAAAACAAATTATAATGTTAAAATAATATGATTACCAATAATTATGGT
Organism: Scotoplanes globosa; assembly: GCA_027575025.1. NCBI lineage: Eukaryota > Metazoa > Echinodermata > Holothuroidea > Elasipodida > Elpidiidae > Scotoplanes > Scotoplanes globosa. The sequence continues at coordinate 8,669 of JAODAI010210625.1, read as the reverse complement.
GAATTTGCATTGACGGTGGACTATCTGTTTAACCCATTGAAAGCGTATCACGTAATATGACGATCCGGAAATGTTTCCATCGTATGCGAAGTATGTAATTACTATTACCTGCACATTCACTTTCTTTTTCAATTACTTATATAAGTTTCAAAAATGTTCCTGACCGTAGACCATCAGTTGAACAATATTGAATAACTCTTTATAATTATGGTCGTTATGTATCATTTGTAATTAATTGCGGTTTAGTATAGCCGTTCATTTCAGCGCACCCTTGCCGAATAAATCGTTACAACACATCAACATATAAATGCCTAACTTAGGACCTCAAATAGCAATATACATATAGTATATGCCTTTACATATAACAGTTTTATAACATGGTTTACAACTATTATACGAAAGGGCTGTGGATATGAGAGTATAGCACCGGTTACGTTAAGTGTTTATGCTTTTAGATACCCCAAAATCAAAAATGGTTTCGGCACGGTTGTTCAGCCATAATCGCTTCTGAGGTTAACTCAGTTGGTAGAGCGTTGGACTTATGAACGCAATGTCAGGAGTTCGAATCCGGAGTAATAATTAATATATTCAGGTGGCTCTTACTGGTATATCAACGACGTTGGGTGGCCCACATAAACACTATGTTGAGGAGGGCCATGAAACCTATTAATTCGTTCTGATAATACAATATGTAAACCCTATCGTTAGCCACATTTGTGAACAAAATACACATAAATCCAGTAATAATTATATGATACTAAAGCAACAAGTTACAAAGATAACGATACAGGAAATAGTAACTAGCTCTCTAATTTGTGTATTATTAAATATGACAAATATCGTGCCTAGGTATATACAACACAGCAGAATGTGCATCGGGACGCAGCTTGGCGACGTACACTTGAGTGCACGCTGTCAAGGTAATATAAAGTATTTTATTATGTCGCTATGTGGGTACACTCGCCGTTGTTCATTACCAGTTATGTTACACTGGTTAGACCAAATAAATTAGCGGTCTTCCGATATGTGGGATTCAATCAAAATTAGCGTTGCATTACATTTAGTCACACATAGTTAATTATCCAATTAAAATGATACAAAAGACGCATTATGTTAAAATATAATGAAATAACCATTTATGCTTGGATTGTGTTTGTCTATACAGAAAAAAAACTATTTTAGACAAGTACACTTATATATAGCAATGTAATACATTGAACATATCATCGATTGGGAAAAATATCGATGGTGCCATCGCGCTCTGTATATGCTTTGTTCGGTCCAAACACCACTGTTTGTTTTATGTGTGCAAATGTTCAGTACAATTAGGGTTCCCCTACATATACTGAACTATGTGTGATATGAGTTAAATCATATATTTATATAATATGTTACCAAGGCATTTTATACCAATTCACTGTATGGCGTTAGCATATTTGGTATATAAAAGGAATTACCACAAATTGATAGAGGTCTTCATTTGATGTGATAGGTTGATTCCAAGATATGTCTATGCTCTGCTGTGATACCTTGGAGATTGATATATTCACTGGTGATGTGAAAACTGTGTGAGAAGAGCGAAGATTATGGGAAGAAATACAGTTAGAACCAATTGCAAAATCCAACTGGGGTAACATTTCAGCTGGAGTTCAACTGGATTTAACTGACTAACTAACTAGTACCAACTTATTTCAGTTGATTCCAACTTATTGTATTATATGCCAGCTGGTTCCAACTGTTTTCAACTGGTTACACTTGTTTAACCTGGTTTCAACTAATTGCAACTGGTGTGAAATGGCTACAGCTGGTTCAGACTGGTCCAAACTCTTTCCAACTGGTTCCAACTAGTTTCAGCTTGTTGCAACTTGTTCCAACTTTTTCCAACTAGTTCAACCTGGTTCAAACTGGGTTGAACTGGGTACAACTGGTATTGCATTGTGTATTCATACTTGGTATATTTAATTTGATAATCCACTAAGATGGTTAGAACATGGAATGTTATTGATAATTTACTAAAATGGTTAAAATGGATACTAACGTGGCATTGTAGTGACGAAACAAAACACTTGGCCTTTGACTTGGTCAACGTTAACATACACTACTACTATAGTACCAATTATGTAATATATAGTTATAATAACTTCCTAAACATTTGTATACCAAGTTCAGCCCAATGCAATGCTTTTGGTAGATATACTAATTTGACTGTAATTATTGAAAGCAACTATACATATGTGATGACCTTGAAATCCATAAATAACAAATATGTATATTGTCCTTGTGGGATCAATCTACTCGTCGATATAATTGCCTAAATCAGCTGGAATCAAATACTTGACATGAATTTCCAAGGCACGGTATCTACAATAGTGTTACGTGCAAGTTCAGTGATAAAACAATATCCTTGATCACAGACTTCATATTTCAAAATCATATATGATCATACCAACACTATTGTTCGTATTTAGAGTAACATCCCGATCGTTTTTATCTCAATTTCAACCAAGTAACGACACATTTTTTGACAACACGCAATTTTTCCTTAATTACTGACATTTGATGATGACCTTCAAATTCCAAAATAGTGCCCTCCCCCTCGGCATTTTTACTATTGAATCGCAACCGCTCGGCCTATATATTTTGTTTGTATACTACTTTTTTTCTGTCGTGTCTTGTGCACATTTAGGCACTATCCACAACCATGTGGGCCCCTTCATGTTGATGTCACATGAATTTTAAAAGGGTATGTTTTAAAAATGTGCAATTATTGCATATGTTTGTACACTTAAGCATTGTGAACATAGACTGTTGTTTGTAAATATATTGGCATGTAATTCATTTTGTGAGTATAAACTTGTTGCCAAATACACCCGATTTATTTTCAAACAATAAAATAAAAACAAAATAAAACAATGTAATACATAATACATAAAAACAATAGAATACATAGAAAATACGGATAAACATAAAAACAATGAAATACATAAGAAATTACTAAAATGTAACAATAAAACATTTTTTTCGTGTATACTTGTATCCAACTGCATTGCTAAAATAGGTATTGCCTTTCATATGTCTTGATATTAGTTTATAATGAAGTTAAATTATATTTCAAGTCAAATTTAAGGTGATTTTTTTTTTTTAATGTGAAATTTGCATATTTCCTTTGTAATTAGTGTATAATTAACAAAAAATAACGTAATTCAGAATTTGTTTTGGTTCCATGTTGGTCATAACACATTTTTATATAGGCGTACCTCACATTTCAGATCATTCGGACAATACATGGCTGAGATCTTAGGGGGGCCGATGTAGCCCCAACCCCCGGGCACACAGAACTAAAAATCGCCCGGGTTAGTTAGGGTTAACATGGATCGAAAACAGGCCTTTTGTGTAAATGGGTCATTATAATAAATAGGATATAAAGAACTAAAAACAGAGAATGATAACTGAATCGTGAAAGTGAATCTGGCTTCATTTTTTAAAAAGAATGCAAGTTCGCATTGCAATGTATATGGTATAATTTATATAGCGTGACTTCCGGGGCGCGCGCACACGTGACTTGTTGTTTTCAGCGTTTAATATGTGTTAGTCATAAGTACTTATAATGTAGTCTGTATATACATGGATGCTAACATAAGCACTTCCAAAAATATCGTAAACATGTACAACGAACTATATAAACATAACTAATCTGCAAATATATGGGATATAGCGGGTACCTGAGTACTAAAGTTAAATTAAACTCTCAGACTAGGGTTACCAGGAAATGATGTGTATTGGGTACTTCTACGGCCGTCCTAACCAGATGTAAAATGGGACTACTATAGCTATTACAACAAATTACGATTTGTCTATTGAATATAATGTAGAAGCAGGGACATACACATATCGACCAATATCGACATAGCGACCAATATATATTATTATTATATATTATATTGTGGTTGAGGGAAATATTTTGAATAAAATGTCATCAATGTATACTTATTTTAAAACTGTATAGGAGGTTAGCGTATATCATACAACTTCAATCAATATTATTCACTTGGTTAAATATAGCATATAATTAGTGAAGACATATACTGTACCTGTACAAAATGTCCTTTGTTTCTGTATTTCACTCGGTATACCACTTCCACCCCTACCTTCTCCGTTCACAATTAATCGAAATTCGTACGTTGTGTCCGGTCTTAAATATGGAATTGTTTGACGCAGCTGATTACCACTACTCTGAATATCAGTAAATCCTGTTTCCTCTTCTTGTCTGTATTGTATGATGTAGTAGTCAATAGGTCCTTTACCTACATCACTGTCCTTATTCCATGCACTCCAACTCACTGTAATACTCCCTGAAGTGATATTTGAGAATTGAAGCACGGCAGAACTATCATAATAATACGGCAGAGCTGCGGATGATAAAACAAGTATAAATATGAGGGAAATGACATATAGTAACTTATTGGTCTTTATTCGATACCGTTCTGACTTAATGCACCTTTCAATTATAATAATGGCCCTCTCCTACCCGCACATATTCGGGACTGTAACGGTGATGTCATTTTCACATTTTCTTCACTGTCTACATTCATGAGCAGTCCAAGCAGGTCGGGGCATTATTTTGTTTAACATCCCCGCTAAAACCCGGCTAAGTCCTGACTAAATTCCCGGCTAAATTCCCGCAGTGTTTATATTGCATATGGTAGAAGTTCCGGAGTCACAATCCCGGCTCAATTTTAACAGCGCACATCCTCGCTAAACCATCCCAGGTATTCGAGGAAACAGTAATGTGAACATATACTGCTAAACGGTGGCAAACTCCCTCTCTATGCCCGGGTAGGGGGAACTTACAATTGATGAGTGCATAATGTAATCGAGTAATATTAGTTAAACCTAACTTAAACAGGTTATTTTGGTGTTCACCTGTCCGGGGGGACACCGGGCGTGGAATGTCCGAATGGCTTGAAGCTTAGTTTGCCCATATAAAATATAAATAACATAATCACTGTCTACTTCGTGAATCCCTAACAAGGGGTGAGGAATAATAATATAGCTAACAGCCGCACCGTTGGTCAACGTACTCTACCTCCCTCTATATAAATACATGGCCCTCTGATATCCATCCCCAGGGCAACTCAAATCCATTGCCACACTGTCCTTCCATCTCAATTTCGGTCACCCATTCTACCAGCTTTCATGTGTGACATGGCCATTTGGGGGGATACACCCTTCATCCATCCATTCCACCTGCCCAGCCCACGTCATACGCACCTAGTCAACCACTCGGTAAGACTCCTAGTCATCGCAATATCCTCCATTATATAAACTGACCTTATATTCTCCACCCACCTAATCCTAGCGATCCTTCACATTCAGTTATTTCGACAAGCTTGAATACGATGTTGCTGAGAACTAGAGATATCCACAGTTTCAAACCTGTAAATACATGCTGAAATAATACAGTATTCCAAAACTTTACCTTTTAATTTCTTTGAAATGTGCATATCTGTCATAACTCCCTCTATATTCCTACTGTAACATGCCAGAGCCCCGGATTGTATCCTTTTCTGCACCTTCCATCAGAACGGCTATCACCAGATATCAACCCTCCCATGTATGCAAAACTACCCCTCTGCTTACTAATTTTACCTGCTATGGTTATTACCAACTCCTGTCGCTGGGTGCCTACTGACAAGACATTCGTGTTACACATGCTCATAATGTCTTAAGAAAAATATTAATGATGTCTTTTGTTTACGTTCTTATAACATTACTATTCATCATTTCGCATTATTTCCACAAAATGCCGGAACTTACACAAATTATTACTTGAAATCTAATGTAACTTCACCATATCCAAATATAAAACATGGAAGCAAAACCTATATTAGGAATACATATCCGAGCAGCACTATTACGAATGCAAAAAATATATTAATGTGTTGTTTCAGAATTGTATTATTGTATTATGTTTTGTATCACTTCATGGAGGTTATTCTTATTGACGACTTGAAGTTCCGGGCGTATCGATACTGATCACACTGAGATACAGGAATCTGATGATAGCTTAATCTGCTACGTAGATTAAAATGTCATGGTGCCACCTCAGGCAATGATTACAATACGTGTTGCTACGCATTGGGCCTCTCAACCCACACATGTGACGTCATAGCCTGTTCGAATCGGATATAGAGACATGGGCACCATTGGTTTTATTGCATAAATGTTATTCTAAGTTATACTATATATGTCATTTTGAATATTATCTATAACGATAATTTAATTAATATTGATATAAAGCGCGCTGACATTCGTAAATTAATATATTTATAATGCTGCTCTGCTAATACATCGGAATTCGAAGCTGAGTACTGCTGTGGTTTAAAAGATATGTAACTGATCGAAAACAATATGTATCCAAAGATAATTTCAAATACACATTTAATAGTAGTATAACAGGTGTCACACATGGCTTAATCTTAGGTCCTCTACTCTTTTCATTTATATTAATGACCTTCTAAATTGTTCTCCGAATTGTAATTTCACTCTTTATGTAGATGACACTAGCATTATATATATATATATACGGGAACCAATATTGATTCAATTGTTAATGATGTTCATTAATATTATTAAGTGGTTCACGTGTAATATGCTTCACAACAATGCTAATAAAATAGTTTATCTCACCATCATAAATACTGAAATTTAGATAATCGTGGTATCAATGTTGGTATACCCACTTTGTTCCATTCACGATAACACTAATTTTATCGGTGTTGTTATTGATGCCAATCTTTCTTCGACTGCATATGTTGACACTGTATGTGAGAAACCTTCCAAAACTATTGGTATACTTTATACAATCAAAGACTATGTCCCTAAACGTTGATTAATCAGTATTTATAATATATTAATTATCCCATATTTTTCATACGGAACAATTTTTTTTTTTTTCCCTACCCATGTCAATCGTATACACATTTTACAAAAACGTGAGTTGATAATTATTTGTGGCACTGCCTATATTGCTCCATCTATACCTTGATACATTATAATGCTCCAAATGTCTTTGATATGGCATGCTTTCAGGTGGCAACATTTAAGTTTCAATATGTTAATGGGATGCTTCCAATGACTTTTAACTTTTTATTTTCAAATCGTGATCATTGTTATTATATTTGGGGTTGAAAACGCATATATACTTACTTTTGTCAACTGGCTAGTAGTCAACGCTTTCTATGGTATACTGGTCCTATTAAATATTTGGAATTCACTTCCTATCTAAAGGATTGTAGTACTATATCCTTTTTAAGTAGCATTTTAAACAATATGTGTTATCTAACTATCACGTGGTTTAATGTTTAAAGTACATTGTTCCCTGCATATATTGTATTTTCTGTATTTTTCTCGTAGGGGACCAGATATAAGCTATTCTTGGCTTTGTTTATATCCCACCAACCTATAGTTTGTACCAATTTATAATAATACCTTTTAATTTTACGTGATATATGTTCACTTATATATTGTACTAAAACATTGATTGCAACATTAATGTATTACTGACACGCTTGTAACATGTATATTATTATAGTATATGTACCATCGTAACTATTGGTTGAAATAAAGTTCTGAAACAAACAAACAAACATTTCATTCTATAATCAACTATATAAACACATTGATGGTGTAGCAATGGGATCGGCACTTAGTGTTTGCTTCACAAATATTTCCATATGTCATTTCGAAAACGCTATTATTGCTAATGTTAATTTTCACTACTATATAGGCGCTATGTTGATGATTTCTTCATCATCTTAGCTGGAAATGGATTAACTAAGTTTATTGACACCATTACCGGGTGCTACCCTAATATTACGTTCACGTCTGAAGTTGAGACTAATTCGAGAATTCCATTTCTGGATATGAACATCTATATAACCGTGACTAGTGAGATACTCATGTAATTCATTATAATTGTATGAAGGCTACTCAAACTGGTGTATATTGTAATTGAAAATATTGGTCCCCTATCAAGTAAAAAACTAGTTTCAATAGAACCCTGTATTCCAGGGACAGGCACATTTCTTTCACATGTATTGTTTATTTTTCAATGAAATTAAACACATTCGTGATTGCCTTCTGTGTAACGCTTACCCATTAACATTAAGAGTTTTGAAAGGCATACTTTTAGCTTACGAAGAATCCTTGGCATGACAGGTCAATTGGTTAATGCGTTCGCACGGTAAGCGTGATGTGGATGTTTCGAATCTCCATGGACACCGAATTCTTTGCTCTTTCGATTTTTCTTGTTCAAACCGAAAAGGTATCCGGTTCTTGATTTAATCAATACATTGTAATTGTACAGTTTAAAATCATTGCACAGAGAGTGTGTATCTAATTTATATAGTCATGAGTGTATACCACTTTTAACATATACTATTCATATAACTGCAATATTTTACGTTGTTTTCAGTTAAAGGATAAAAGAAACCCGTTGTCAGTGTTAGTTAATCTTGATTGCTTCACCTTACCCAGGTGTAAAAAATGGGTACCTGCGAGGTGATTTGTATTTATAGTGATGCGCCGTTTTGTGGCAGCTCCTATGGGAAGCCCCCCAGGGGGCACGTTCTTGTGGCATATTTGTGTCGGGAATGACCTGTTTGAAA
>JAODAI010210514.1:0-10502 GCA_027575025.1 Scotoplanes globosa | reverse complement strand
TGAATTGGTGTCTGTAATTATTGTTTCTTATTTTCCATCATTTCTCTTTCTACAGAGGACCTGGCCAAGACTGTTGAGAATACCGGTGGCGTTTACTTTGTCCCTGCGTTCTCCGGTCTGTTTGCCCCGTACTGGCAGAGCGACGCAAGAGGGTGAGTAGTAACATGATGGCTTCTTTATATTCAGACTTTGTAGGTTTGTGGGGGTAGTATAGCAGGAGGATTATCGTTAACCCGGAGTTCCGGCTACAGGACGCGCTGGAACCTGGAGGGCGCCTGACTGAAATCCCTTTGTGAGCTAGTGTCATTAAATGTTATGGTAACATTGTGTAATTTTACTACCAACTTTAAAATTGGGTAGTCCTTCGGTACTTTTGGTTTTCCTTCGTTGGCAGAAAAATTAACATTAACCACTATGCAATCATACCAGACTGAAAACACTCAAGAACATGCACAAGTACTACAACTCACGAAAGACAAGTAAACCATGCAAAAATACAGAAATATACATTTTTGTATTTGAAAAGTTACTTTCTCAAATAAATATTTCTAAAAATGTGGTAGTCCGAAGGACAACCTATTTTTTTTCCAAACTTGTGTAGTTCTTCCAGAATTCTAGTAGTCTCGGGCAACGGAACTACCCTTAAAATTACACGCTGAATGTGATCAGTGATTTAAACAGTAATGCTGTGCTTTATAGTGATTTGGTAGTTAGATTACAAACAAAATCTCGCTAATATCGCTAATCAGAAAATTAAAATTGAACAAGGACTCTTGGAAATTGAGATATGACTCTTGTATTGCCGAGAGTCGTCTGACCAGTATCAAAATGTCGGGGGTTCGAATATGGAGTGATGATGTTTATATTCCAGTGGCTCAAACCTATTAATTCATTCCTAAAGAAAAATGTATACATAACACAGTTGTGCTCAGCTTACGATGTAGAAGTGCCATTTTAATAAAAGTACACAATGTTGATGTAATTTTTGTCCACCATGCGCAGTGCTCTCCACTGCCTTCTGCTGTACAAATTATGATTCGTTATGAAACTAAACTGTTTGTGAAGTATATTTGTGCCATGTCACCCGTAGTGTAGGTCTTTGTAATTTTCACCCAAAATAAAAATGAGTTTTAGAGAATTTCTGTGTGATACCGTCCCTAGGAAACTTAGCCAACGATCAATTGCTTTGCTAATCCAAATTCTTCTTATTTTCCTTTCACAGAATTATTTGCGGTCTGACCCAGTTTTCGTCCAAAGGCCACATAGCGCGAGCAGTCCTCGAAGCGGTGTGCTTTCAAACGAGAGAGGTAGGTGTTAATTCCATTCCTCTGCGTCCAACAATTGATAAATAATAGAAGGCAGCACCAAAACATGGTCTAGATGCTGATGTGCCGTTAAGAAATTATTGATAATTAAAGACAGAAGGCACTCGCATTATAACAACAATATTTAAAGAGGGTAAGCTCGGTTAGCAGTAACGCTAATCTTTCCCGAGGCCCTCGTACTAAACAACAATAACAAATATTTAAAAAAATAATATAATAATAAAATAAAAACTAAGAAAAATTAAAAAGAATAATATATGGTAGTAATTGATTGATTGAATGAATGGTTGATTGTGCTTCCTGGCTCCCTCAGTGCATAGGTCACATAAGCCACCCAAATTCTTCGATAAAATAGTCATAGCCACTGCAAAAAGTCAACATAAACCTATAATTAACTAATTAGAAGTTAACATTATACCTGTGAAAAGATAATACCTAAAAATTAAAAACATTAAGATTGAACATTAAAACATACATGGAGACTTAGTCTAGTACTTACATTATAAATTTATAAAAGATAGTAATATTAATCATTTGTATAGCATAGTATGTTTATACACTTCATTAAAAACCTTTAAAATCATATGAATCATAAACGAGTAATTGATTGATTGATTGGGTTTCCTGGCCCTTTTCAACGCAAAGGTCATATGAGCCACCCAAATCCATTTATCAAAAGAGTCAGTATTAATGCAAATTGGTTAGATTGGTGATTTTAAGACTAGGTATAACAGTATAACAACAATACAGTAATATATTGTACACTCTACACAACAAAAGAAATACATTTATTATGATTTTTAATACTATTTTTTGGGGGGTGGGGTGTTTCTTAATGATTTTCACTGTAGTAGGCCTCACTAGCTTAACTTTTTTGGCCTCTAATAGTAGTTTCTTGTAAACGATTTTCCTATAAAAAAGTTTATGTGATATGACCCGAAGGCTCCAAGACAAGACACCACTATTCCGACTCGGACTATATCTAGACCATTAACCTCGTTGTTTAACCTAATGACCAGGAAACCTATAGGCCTATATCTCATTAAATATATAGTAATACATAGTTTACAACGTCAAATTGTTTGGCCTAGTAATATAAATATGCCTAAGATGATCAGTTCCAGTTATGAGTTACTTGTCAGTATATACAGATGCATTCTCATAAGTACCCCATGTATAGGCATCATGTAGGCTATATAAGGATTATCAGGAACTAAATTACTTGTCGTAATTTGTCACCCAGTTCCGTGAGTTTACTCCAATGAGCTATAGTCACATGACCCATACGAATATGAATTTATGACAAACCGTCAATATTTGGAAAAATATTTCCTGTTTTCACAAGTTCCCTGCCTTAGCTTGGTATTCGCACACACAATAGTGGACTATGCACGTGACATTTCGGAGCCATGACAACACCCAGTAAACCAATCAAGATCCAGTTTAAAGCGGTTCCAAGTCGGGTTTTTGTTGCCATAATTGGTCACACGGTGGGAAAGCTACTTTCAAGAGTTGAAAAGTGTATTGTTGGCACATATATAATTGTATATACTATATAAAATATATTACGTAGAATACTATAATTGCAAACATAATGAACATAGTTCAATAATGTTATATATACAGCGGCGTAGCCACGAATTCGTTGACGGTTGCGGTCGTGTGTGTTACTGATTCATCTATCCAGAGCACTGATCTGTCTGATGCACCACATAAATGCCCTCACATGCAATCTGGTGCAACACTTTATTCAATTTCACGCCAAGTTTGTGTTCACAAATTTCCCTTTCCCCTTTTTTCCTTTCCCCTCTTTTCTCTCCTCTTTTATTTTTTCAAAACTCCTGAGGGGGCATGGCCCAATGCCCCCCGTTACGCCGCTGTACATATACATACCTGGGTGTAGATAAACCCCCATCCCCGTGCAACTTGAACTTGAATACCCCATGCGTGACCGAAAATATATATCGCATTACGAAGGAAAAATAATGGTATCACTGTCAGGAAGAAAATATGGCACCATTTGGCATCAACGATCCAGAAAATTCAGTATTTCACATACGGGTACTATTTTCAATGATCTAAAGGTTAGTAACTCAGCAACATGTTCTTGAAAGCTACAGGGTTTACTGGTAGTTATTAGTCAGCCAGGGACGATCCCAGCCTATGCAATATGGAGTACGTGGGGTGTTATTCTGGGGAATTTTTAACCACGAGAGAAGTAGTACTATATCTCTTAGAATTTATGGTATTTTTGTTAGAAATTGGGAAACAATCCAATATCAGATGATACCAAGGGCCCAGTAGCGCTAAGATTAGTCGGACAGGGGGTAACCTTCTCGATAGGGGGATATATTCCCCGACCAAAGGCTAGCTTTCCCAACCGGGTTTATTAATTTAAAAAAAACTAAAAAACAGACTAATTAATAAAAATCCCGGGTGTCAGAAACGACCAGGGTCTGAATCCCTAGTCTTCCCGGTGATACACTCACCCGTGTATAGTATACTGAGCCTGACCGTGCCAGTGCAATGTCCGTCAAAACCTTAGAGCTATATTCAATATTCGGAGATGATGTGCCAAACGCATTCAACCGCAGTTCAAATTTTCGGAGCAGGGCTAAGTAAGTATTATGCACATTTTCGGTTTAATAAGAAATTAACAATACAATTAACTTTGAAGCGGAAATTTCGCATCTGGATTATTTATTCCCAGAAATGTTCCAGTGGCAGGGATCCCCGCGAAACCATTGCAGGTCCAAAGAACATGGAAAAGTACAGTCGTCTTCCATACGGGACCACGTTTTTGTTGCTACAGTATAGGCCTATAACATGCAGTCGGGAGAAATGAGAGAGTCAATAGAAAAAATATGGTTTATACGGCTCAGAGCGACGTAAACAAGATTGGACATTAATTGAGTCTGGGGAATCATAAAGACCCCCCCCCCAACTTTCCTTTGTATAAAATATAAATTAATATTTTTTTGTAATTTGTAAGAAACATAATAACTTATCACGATGACACACATAATACTTGAAGATATATTTTAATGGTGAACCCATTACCCTTTTTGTCAATTTTGAAGCCGAAGGCTCTCGTATTTACCGACAACACACATAATTTTGACATGACCAGTAAATGTTTGCAAATGTTGGTAAATGGGGTCTCATGATACGTTCGTCCAAAGGCGTGAAACCCATAGCGGGGGAGGGGGTGTTGAAACTGTGAAAAATAGGCCTATCTGGTGTATTTTCCTGACACATGTGAGCAAAAATTCCGATGATCACTGTTCAGCTTAACTCTAACTTACACGGGCTAGTTTAGTGTTCACCTGTCCCGGCATGGGAGTCAGCCGTGAAATATTTGAATGACTTCAAACTTAGTTTGTCTATATAGAAAAACAGGTTCTGAACAACATAGTGTCTAAAAATCTTAGTTATGTTATTTATTATGCTATCAGCTAATTATAACATTAATCATTTCACATTAATTCCGCAAAATATATGAAATTACAGAAACTCTTACATGAAATATAATGTGACTTCATTATAGCCCAATATAAAGACACGTGGAAGGCAAAACCTATGAAAAATGAAAAATATGTGATATTTTAGTATTTTCTTGTGTATTTCATTGTTTTTTTTCATGATTTTAGGTATTTTGTATGCATTCTTATGTATTCTATTGTTCCATTTTTTTCATTTAATTTTTTGAAATAAAAACAAATTTGTACGTGGAAACAAGTTCAAACCTGCAAATTAAATTAAATTTCAACCCATGTACAAATAACACAGTGTAACAGGATATACAATCTGTGTTCATATTCTTAAGTGTACAGGCACATATATATACAATAATTCACTATTTTTAAAGCATACTGCATTTTCATTTGCATGCGACATCAACATGGGATGGGGGCCGATATGGACGGGAATGGTGTCAAAATATGCGCAAGATACGGGAGAAAAAAAATATAAAAGGAAAAAAATCATATTGCTGCTAGTGGTTGCGATTCAAGCGTAAAAATGAAGGGAAAATTACATTACTTTTATTTTATTTCACCATCTAACAATCTAAGCAGAGAACATAACACCGGTAGGCCTAGACGCTAAACATACAATGACATTTTGATAGTCCATACATTTTTAGATCGCATGAAATGTCACTTGATGTGGTACCTTCTTACCTTCTTTAGACGCTCGATGTTTTTATCTTCGTATCTTCACTTACTAGTTTTAGTAAGTGGGTATATATGTTGGGAGTGATTATTCTATTTGTTGAGTTTTTTAAATGTATGTCATGTATAACATGTCACGTTTTGCAAATAAGCACCATTTCACATCATGCATGGGACGCTAACCTCTCCATCGTGGAAGCTTGCTCCGTGTGGAAGAGGTTTACCCATTCATGTTACGTAAATCATGACTTCAATCCTCGCCATCAGCCTGCCGGGGAATGGACCGATGGGGTGATACATGTTCCACCATCGGGGTTGTATAGCCACACGCCCTCACACTTCTGGAATTTCTTTAATTCGTTGGACAAATGTTAGATGAAAATACATATTAATCACATATTTTAAAGGGTAACGAAGGGGTATTCGTCGGAAGTTTTAAATAAAACGGTCTACCACATTTTCATTTAAGCATAAACATTTTGACATCGCCGGCAAGCTTATCCCCGTGTCGAGGAAACTTCCCAATCGGGCCCCACATATGGTAACATTCCTAGTCCAGTAGTGCAGTTGAATTCCCTCTCCGAGTCATAGTTTCTTGTTTTTATCTTCCTTTCCTATTCTTCTTCCATCTATTTGTTTACTCTCTTCCCTTTCTCTTTCCCTCTTTCCCTGTCTCTTTTCTTCTTCCTCGTTTTCCCCAGTCAAATTTGTAATTTGTCCATGTCAATCTCGTCAGGGGATATTCTCCCCTCTGCCCCCGTCCCCCTAATGACCAATGGCATATTTTAATTCCTTCATCGAGAGGGAATCATATTTTCTCCGATGTACGAAGTGTTTTTGTTGTTGGCAAATGGGGTGCCAAGTTCGAGAGAGGCCCGATCCTGCGCCTGTGAGCACAAAGGGCGCGAAGCCCATATATATTTTTAAAATACAATATGGCGGTACGTGGATCAACATTCATGATCATATTGTTCGGCTAAAAATAATGTATCAATTTACTAATTTTTCCGGTTTGGATTTATCGCGGCATAGCAAAGGAATTTATATGGTGGTACATTATTGCTATCGACTGCAAACCATTTACTACTTAGAGCTAAGCCCGAAATGGGGAATCAAACTACAAAGCTATGGCAAGTGTTCTGGATCCACCTCGCTGAAGTTAGTTCTGGGACCCTTCCACATATTGTTTTTGAGAATTGAAATGATGCATTTTCCTGGCATCCGTGAATACAATTCATGATAATAGTTCACCCTCCCCATAATGGTTTTATGCCCACATTGTTTTATTTTTTACAATACCGATATATTAGTCGTACGTCTAACATACACTTTAATTCAATTCAAATTTATTTATCATATGCTTGAACAAAATATATATGTTATAATGTTACAATATAATATACAATGCATGATTGTATAACAAAAAAGATACATGAGCACGGAAAACATCAGATTATCATCCACGTAAATTGCCATCACAGTAAAGGCACATATAATTGGGCATATTCCCAAGCTGTGATATCTCAATACTTTTGGAATACGAGGAACTTGAGCAGGGAACATGTTCTGCAGCATGGTGTCACGTGTCTTATTTCACAATCTAAGTGGAGTGCCAATATCGGTAGCTGTTAGGCATGCGACAAAATTTTAATATTCCATATCACTCTATAGACTGTTAGATTGTATGCAGAAAACAACACTTTTTATGCATGTCTTCTTTTAGCCTGATCGATGTTTTAATTTTACAAGTTTTATTTAGTGAAGTATACATTTACAGCGTTTATATTTCATGGAATCGTAATTTTTCGACTGAATATTAACATGCCAACTATGGTAGCAAACCACCGTGCAATGTTCCAGAAAGGTGTATTCCACTCCACCCATATAATACGTCCCATCCTGTATATAGTCCCGGTCGGGAATATTGCTCAAAAATAATATAGGACGTGTATTTATATCATAGATAAATACACGACTGGATTGTTTGTATTAATACAAGACCCAAATCATTCATATGTACACTATATTATATCCCGTATGGGAGCTAATCTCTTTATCGGGGAATCTAGCTCCGTATAGATAAAGGTATATTAATCACACGTAAACCCCATGTCGAGCAAATCCTGACGCCAACCCCGGGTGTCAGTCGGGAGCCTAGACTGCATGGTGGGATGATATACAACATCGAGGAGGTCTATGCTGATGCCCCGGTTCTTCTATTTTTTAATTCATCACAGAAATACTAAATAAAAAACCCTCTAAATCACATGCTGTCTTGGTGGAGGTACTGTAAATGCCCCCCCCCCCCGGTTTCATTTGATCCATTCAATGCGGGAATTTCTTATATAAAAAGGGATACACAATACTTTTTCCTAGGCATACACGATTTGAACCCGCGCGCAAATATGTTACCGTGTAGTTGAATTCCCTCTCGATCGACCGAGTCACAACCGTTTTGTTTTGTTATTTTCCTCTTCCTTTGCAACCTCTATTTCTCTTCCATCTCCATTTCTTTCCTTTGTCCACCAGACTTTTTTCTTTCTCCTCCCCATCTCTCCTTCGCGTCCTCTTTTTTCTTACCCATTTACTCCAGTCACGTAAAAAATGCTATTTAACCTGGTCAAACTCGTCGGGTGGAAAACTCCAACATGTGTTATAAACTCATAACCATAACCCTTGTCTATAACATTTGTATAACATCTTCACTGATATGTTGTAACACAGAAGCATATGAAGCGCTATCACAGGTCTAAAATAGGGCATTTATATGCTCTTGTGTTATAAGCAATCTAGTGTGAGTGACTCATCACGGCATCATCTGAGATAAACCATTTCAAATTATACCGATTGCATGGATATCCCAGCCGTATATTTATAATTATAGAGGTATATTCTGTAACAAATAATAATTAAATATATTACTACCATGTGAAGCCTTCCGCACCAGATGATGATGCGTCGCATATAAATTACCACCCACCCTCTCTATCTGTGATATCCCTTCAAAGGACTCAACAAGTTTGTAAAGGGATTGGAAAGATTGTAACTAATGTTAGGTGGTATTATAGAGTAAAATGCTTCAAACTAGAGTCAAATCGGCCATTCCGTTCTCTATTTATTGAGGTTTTAATCAAGGAACGTCTTTATCAAGACGAAAGTGACGTAGAGTCCTTACAACTATAAAAGTACAGGTATACGGCCTGGTAAATGGCTTGTAAAGTCCGACAACGTTCAAACTTAGCATGAAGGTTGACGGCAATGCATCCAAGACTTTGGTCATTTTTGGTCGAGGTCAAAGGTCACTTGAGGTCAACCACTAACACAATGTGCTTGGCCTCAAATGACATTTGACTTCCAACGAAAATAACACAAGTCTTATATGCATTGGGGTCAACCTCCATGCAAAGTTTGAACGTTGTCTGACTTTAACTTTTGGACACAACGTATTTGCAAGTCATTTACTAGGCTATATATGAGTTTTGGTTGTAAGTAACTACGTCACTTTAGTTTTGATAAAGACGTTATTTTATTAAATGGCGTTATGAAATTGAAAACTTCAAAAATCAATAATTATATTGAGAACGGAATGGCCGATTTTACTCTAGTTTAAAGTATTTTGTAGATAATTTTCTGCCCCATAATATCAACTAACATTATTTACAAACTTGGTGAACCCTTTTGTCAGTTTGTCTGACCGGTTAGCTCAGTTGATATAGCGTTGGACTTACGATCGCAAGGTCGTGAGTTCGAATCCGGAGTGATGATGATTATATCCCAGTGGCTCTACCTGGTATATCAACGGCTTTGGGTGGCTCATATAATCACTGCGTTGAAAAGGGCCAGGAAACCTATTCATCCATTCATTCATTCATTTCATTTGGTAACGCTTGTATATTATATGCAGTCTCGGCTCTCTCGCCTACAAATAATAATAATAATAATAATATAATGATATTTCTCCCTTTGAGGGCTACATACTCCTATGGATGTCAACTTGACCTCGGACTAAAATAGTTATACATTGAAAAAATCGTCTAAAATTTACGGCTCATTTGTGAAAATTACAGCCATTGACATACACACCGTAGCAAATATTTACAGTAATTTGCCAGTACTTTCTACTGTATAAATACAGTGTGTATATATCAATGATCGTAATTTCCATGAATTGACTGTAACTTTCAGATGATGTTTTACAGCGTACTTTGGTTTTAGTTTGTGAATGATTGATTCATACGAACAAATATTTAAAAACCAACACAAACACAACGATATACCACATAATGACACACACACAATATGCAACCTATGTAGTGAGTGATAAGACAGAAACAACGCAAGGAGGATATCAATTTGGTGACATTGTAATTATATAAAATATTGAAAGCTATCGAGATAGCCCAGTGGTATAGGGCAGGGACTGTGATTGTGAGATCACAGGTTCGAATCCCAGGGCTGCTGTTTGTTGCATCGGCTTGTATCCTTATGAGCAAGGCACTTTATCTCTATTGCTCTGTGGCCACATTGGTCCAACGTGGGCCATACGTTGACGTCAGGAAGGGCCGGTATTCGATCACAAAGGGCTAATCCGCTTCTGGAAACCCTTGCATTACAAAAGCACCGTCTAAGCCCCGCAAGGGTAGTGACAAGACGTTAAGCAACTTCATATTATATAGTGACTAATACAGTATAGGGTCCCCGCATAACTTTCCAGATGGTATAACATATGTATATGTGTTTAATAAAACGAATTTACTTATTTTAGTGCATTATCTAAATAGCACGAGCCCCTGATTATTTACCAATTGCATGTAGGTGATCTACATGTGGCTTACTCTGGGTAATTGTGGGTTGACATACAGAAGCGACACAGTCACATAAAGAGAAGGCGAAATTCCCTCCTCGTCAGAGTGATCTTCTTCCGCAATCCACGAGAATGTGTTCAAAACTTTATCCAGAGCAACTCACAATCTAGTTACATATAGTATAGAACACAACCGTTTAT
>JAODAI010210403.1:0-10502 GCA_027575025.1 Scotoplanes globosa | reverse complement strand
GTCAATACTTGAAAGCCCCGAAACACTCTGCTTCTGTTGATACTATCCGTACGGTAGCCGGGTATTTTGGCTTTGCCGTGGGTGGAAAAAAAAATACGCTCCCCGGCTATGTGTATGTAATACTATTGGTAATGAGTATATACCTCTATTGACGTTCAGTTATACAGCAGCTCTTTTACACGTTGACGTAATTTAGTTACGTAACTATAACATAACTATTATTGTAACGCAAATAGCACGTAACATCTTACGGGATCACAGATGGTATATGGTAAAAATGGCCCTTCTCAAGATGGGAATAGAAATCTCGCTGACGGCGATACGAGATATGGTTACGTCGTATTTACAAAACGGTTAGGTACTATTTGGGTATCAGTTGTGTAACTAAATAACGTAAACTTATACTGGGTTGATACATAACAGAACGTCCACATAGTTACACTACTGTTACCTATGAAATAACATAGTTGTTATGAATATGTTACGTAACGTGTTTGTAGGGATAGAGCCGGGATTACAAAGTCAAATGCATTGCATGCAATATATTAGTTCATCAATATATTGCTAACCATTTTCATTCTTGATATGTTAATTGTATTTGTACAACAAAAATTGAGATTTGATAATTATGTATGACCTGCATGATAAATTAGGTTTAATCTTCTAAATGAATGTATGTCCTAGATCCTTTCTTTGAAACCTAAATACACAGGACATTAATATTGTCCCTGTACTTAGTTAATTAATGCCTGTATAATACGCCATGTTTAAAACACATTCAGGATACACTCTCCACAATTAGTAATTATTTTACTATAAATCGTGGCCATCACAACAACTATTTATCCATTGATTCATATATATTACTTCTGCAAACTGGGTAATAATACAAGTTAGGCATTAGTATATTTTAAATATTTACTTATTAAGTTGTATCTTCCAACTTTGAAACCCTTATACCTGGGTGTTTGTATTCACGTATCTTGTTAATCAATATATTAAGTTTATAGTGTAGTAAACATTAAACCTGTGTTAGTGGACCACCGTAGATCAGTTTGGTGTCACAATAATCTACAATATGTAAACAGACAATCTTCACCATGCCACAATACTTGTACAAGTATTTTTAATGATTTTGTCATATAAGTAATTGTGAATAGTATACCTTCTATTAACTCGTTATTGGTTATATGGCTTACTTTCAGTGTGCAAACTGTCAGACATAGGACACAATTATAAATCCATTATAATCCAAGTTTGGACTGATCAGTAATACGGCAGTTTTTATAAAAATGCATATGCTATGTATGGGATGATTTAGGCAGAATTGCAAGTTTTACTATGACTTGTGCAATTATCGTAGCAGAGTCGTGGAAGCCTATATACAAATTAATCAGTTTATCGTCCCCAGGAATTCTGGTTTAATTTTTTTATTGAAATCAATTAAAATCATGAAATTCGTATTTAATGTTTGATCGCATTTAGGAATATCAGTAATTACCATGCTACGATGAACGTACTTTCAAGTCGCATTAAATATGATGGAGGAACTTTTAGAGCAATTTTCCCGTAACGTTGGCGGTAATTTTGTCGGCCATTTTGAATTTCAAAGAAAACTAAAAACTAAAATGCGCCCACATCCTCCGATTTTATAAATGTCAGAACGATCAACTGATTTATTTATTTCGCCTAATACCAAATGTAAGTGCAGGCCTACCAATTTGATGTTCATATCATTGTCATATACATTATTTTATTAATACAATAAACACATAAGTTGCCAAACGTTTTCACTATTCACACAATGGACAGTTCAAAATTGCATATACCATATATAATCCGATTCATCGCAGTATATAGGCCATGCATATTGGAAATAATAATCCAGGAAAACTCATCCAGTAAGTTTTTCTTGTAAGCACGCTTATTCCAAATAATTATTATGAATAAGTCATATTTCATCAAGTATGCATGCTAAGTTAAACTTTTTAAAGAAATATTGTCGTAACTTGTTTATCTTCAGAGTTCCACAATATATGATAATGTGCACAATTGAAACAAGCATCGGTAGAATACAGATTATATCACACCAACTGAAGAAAGTCAGTTCGATAATTAAACAATAATTAACCACATTGTAGATAGTAGTCATTTTGAAACTGCTTGGCATGTCTTTTAACAGTTTAAGAAGTTGGAACTCACTTCCTGATGCTGCTGAAATGTCATCATCTTGACAAGTATTTAGATGGAAATTGCAAAGCAGGTGACCAGGCTTTACACCCCCGATCCAGTCTTCAAACTCGTAAAGTTTTTACTATTATTATATATACATCAATTACTTATTCCGTAAACTGAAATGACTGTATGAATAGTGTTTTAATAGCACAAACGTGTCATACTGTATTCAATATTGCAATGCGTGTTGATTGGACGTACAGGAATATTATTCACTAAGCCCATATATCCGTACTATTAGTCTTGTAGTCTTTTGGATGCATAAACGTATTAACCCAGTCTTTAGTTCCACATTTAGTACAACTACCATACCAGGACCTTCCAAAATAATCCACCTTCGATGAATCCTCTGGATCAGTTGTTATATATTTATTTAACATCCCACACATTGTTTCATTGTTCAGTGGTCTGACGTATTGTTCTTCTTGAGTATAAGAGATCAATTCTCCTTTGTTGTGCCATTGGAAATACTCCAGGTACTGATCATCATTGGTGTTAAGTTGGATCAGGAAAATAGCCAATTCTGCCAGGGAATTAAATTGGTCGACGTGAAGGAACGAATTAGGTGGAGCAAACTTGACGTAATGTTCGTATGGAGCCCCGACAACAATCGGTACAAGACCCATTTCAAGAGCTCGCCAAAACTTCTCCGTCATATAGTCGTCACAGCAACTATTTTCAAGACTCAAATAGAATTTATATTTTCCCAGCACATCTAATATCGCTTTATCGTCATTCCATGGTACCTCCTCTGTACCACATTTCCCATAAGTTCCCGTCTGAACAAGGCTCTGGAATTCTTTAACGAATCGAAGTCGGTTCCACTGCTGGGTTTCACAATGACTACCCATCCAAGATACAAGGTGCGTTTTGTTTGCAAGGAATTTTTTGAGATCAACATCTGGGGGTTTGTCGGTTCCGTAATCCCGATAAGCTCCGTAAGGATGGAAAAAATCTGAATCTTGTTTATAAGAGTCAAACCAATCATATGTATGATCAGCATATTTATCTGGAGGTTGAACACCCGGGACATAAAGTGGGCTCTCCTCTGTAATCATTACCCACCGTTGTCCCTCACTGCGATTTCCAATAGTCCAGTCCCACATCTCTGGGGTCAGCCAATCAAAAACATCGGTAAAAACGACAATATTATAACCACTGATCTCACTGGCCTCTTTTGTGTGATTCACCACGAGGCTGTAGTTAGATCCGGGACATTGTATAGTTCTTGGGAATTCAATGAGATATTTATAGTAGGAAAACTCTGGAAAACTACAAAATGTGAACCAGTATTCTCTGAATCCATATAAGACGATTGTCTTTGTATTTTTGGCATCTGGCGTTGATCCTGATTGAAGTTGGCGACGGCGAAGGCTATAAAACAGTCGAGATGTACCGCCAGCCGCCATGTCTCTCAATGCTGCTGGTCTCGGTGTATGAATACCGACTAGGTATGTACATATGAAGACATTGATTAACAACGAGATGTAGAGAGTTCGGTTACGGTTCGACTTTATTAGCTTTCGCCATCGCTTCAGGAGCCATCTTTTCTGGAACATTTGAATCATATCTTATTGTATGAAGCAACAACGAAAAGCAGTATAGATATCTTTCCTGGAGCACTTCAATCATATCTTATTGTATATTTTTTCAGATACACAGATAAATAGCACAAATATCTTTCCTGGAACACTTCAATCATATCTTATTTTGTGTTTTTACAGTTACAATAAGTTTTGGACATGTTATTCGCTATATTAATAATGTTGCTGAAGACAAATCACCACAATAATCAGTCGCTGATTATATTTTATGGATAGTGCGTTTGATATGTAATTGACCGAATGGCTTAACATCGAAAAAATAAACTCGAATTGCTAACATAGATATCAGAATGCCGGGATTGATGTGTATTTTGATCCTTTTATATGAAATTGATTGGCATATATACACCCACGTTTCCTAATTACCAAAAGATGATGAAACACGTACATCCGTACCACTGGTTTACTAAAACATACAAAATTGTCTGCAAACAGTTTGTTCACTAAATGTAAGCTTAGCTCAGGTGTGAAGGATATACATGGCATCCATTGTTGGTGTAATTGAGTATTCAATGTTGAATTGATTTAGTAAATGTATTGTTAATTTAATGCATTCGACAAACCTCACGATGATGGTGGTTAACCAATTGGGTTATTCATATTGAGCACGTGACAGCGATTAACCAATTGCGTTTTCCATATATCTAACGTGAAGGCGGTTAACTAATAATTGGGTTATGCATATTGAACTTGGTGGAAGGTTATTTAGTTTTATATACAATATCCAGTTGCACGACTTTTACTAAAACATAATACTTCTTATGTATTCTAGTCCGGTCATTATATCATTGGTCTGTGGAATTTAACTAATTAGGTCCAGTTGTTCTATAATTGAAACAAGTAACAACCGACACATAAGTGACGTATACAAGTAGTCTAAATATATCTACATCATTTCCTATTCGTGGGAACAGACGATTCGTTTTGCTTTGAACTATTTCCCATTTAACATGGCCTCATACGATGCCTTACATAATTACATACAATAATAAGTAGACTACCATATAATGTCATATAGTATATGCATATTGGCGAATAAGATAATACAAGAAGTATCACAATAATGTCAATTAATGTACCGTTTCTTCGTGAACATGTATATTTCCATATTATTAGCTCAGCCATGTAACGGTGAGCTATTGTAATTCTGCAAGTCAAAGGTATTTTCTCCTACAGTGATCATTGGAATTATATATTTTTGGGGCAAAGATGTGGCAATTGGGTTGGCGCTATATAGCTTGTCCATAAATAATTGATACAATGTATCAATTAATCTAAATATTAATTACTGTCTTACAATGACTAACTAGACGTAGTGCATGTCAGCGACTCAGCACGCCGTTCGTAATAACCAGTGATTTTTTATGTATCCGAGTGACTTTCTAAATACATTTTGACAATTATATCTCTCATATGCACTAGTCCACTCAAAGAAGCCTTAAGAGTTCCGTGTTTTAGATAAATTGAATTTCCCGGAAAATCTCCAGGAAATTATGGAGGATATGCACGGGTTTGAATCTGCACTTTGTTGTGATCGACAGCCAATTATACCAATCGTGTTCTGTTATTCAGTCAATCAGCAGTAGTTACCCAGATTCCATGGGTTTAAGGCTTATTATAATACCTCTAATTTCGATGAAATGATGTAACGTGCATAACCTCTATTATGACAAGAATATTTCGACATAACAATTTACGGCGGTGGTGGTTATGTAAGGGGCAGGTGGCAGAAGTGTATAAAGATAGGGTGGCGCGTAGCTTTGCGGAGCTACGTGGGAAGGTGATGGGATAGAGGAAGAGTGTGAGCTCTTTAAGCTTACGTTTGTGGGTGGGGCAGAGACACTTTGTGAAAGGACCTCGGGCAAGAAGGGGGTTCGAGGAGGAAAAGCCGGATGTGGTGGACGAAGGATGTAGAGAGGGTGGTTAATTAAGACAGTTTTTTAGCTTTTGGAAAGGATTTTGGATATAAGAATTAGGAGGTAGAGTTGAGTGAGGCGGAGATCGAGGAGGAACAGCAGGGTTTTCGTAATGGAAGAGGGACAAATTTATATATCAAATACATCAATATTAAAAATAATTTTCAACAAAATTGCATTTATGTGATAATTATTAGTCTCATAAGATTAAGTGAAAGTAAAATATAGGCCACGCCCACCAAATACCAAAATTGCCTAAAACACCTCGTTTTAAAAAAATCACATGTGTTGTAATCTGAGAACAATTTACTAAGTAAATTTGTTAAAATTAGCTAGTATTTTCATTAAGAACGTCAATAATTATGATTTAATTGATATTGATATTGTTTATATTCACGCGGCGGTTGACCGGTGACTGGCAGGCGGCGGCAATTAGGTGACGGCCAGCTGCCGGCGGGGTGACCGTCGGTCAGCCGCCTAGGTGACCAAGAGGCGGCCGACGCCGGCGCCACGCCGACGGGCCGGCGGCCAGCCGCTCGTAACTATTGAAATAAAGACGGCGGTCAGCCGCCGGCGGGCCGCCTTCCAACTGTGACCGCCTCCTGAACAGGTGGCCGTCATTGTCCGCCGGCGGCCCGCCGGCGGCATGCCCACTGGGCTGTAAGACAGTAACCGAGCGAATGGCATTGCCAAGGGGAATACAACCATGTATTGATTACCATACCACTATTCTATATTACAATGGAATGATATATACTGCCGATTTTACATTATTATACCATGATCACACGGGGTACTTGTAACAAAGGGCAAATGCAAATGTTAATTAAACTTCAAAGTGCTGCAGCTAGAATTAGAACAACCTGTTTCCTGCAATTATCTATATTACCCCCAGAAAATAACACAATAAGTCCAAACGCTACATATATTTGAATTATAAAAAGTGGCAAGATAATTAATGTCAAAATATAGTTTACGTAAGCATGCAATACAGCCCCGGCTTTAGGCGATTCTCCACATAATACTAACCGATGTTGTTATTATATACTGAACATATATATTAAATAACTATTTTGTCTATAGTATGGTATGCACGATATGTATACCTATGCCTCTCAATAATACTTAGTCTACTTTATATATCATGTTCTTTCTTGGTAGTTCAGTGAGTGAAATCCGTAGTATATATAGCAAATGACCCCATCTGTAAAACTACTGAAGTTCCTTGTTAATAATTCATTAGCTTTTTGATAGTAACGACCCCCAACAGTCAATCTCTGTGCAGTAAACATATATGACCACATATATGAACATATACAGCTCTTATAACTTGTGATGATACGGTGATGAGCGAACACCAACATTTGACATATATGTAATAAACTCATGATTTACAGTGGACCCATAAATCAAATAGTGATTTTCCTATATGAATGTGTTACTAGTGAACCAGTGGGGCGTAATAACTGTCATATTAAGCAGTAGGTAACATGTATATCGTGACATAAAATGGGTGCAGTGGTATTTCACGTCAATGTAATGTCAATACATCAACACGGTGGCGGGTATTAATAGCTGAACATCTCGGTGGGGTTATGTAAACACGGTGGTGGTATAAATAGCTGAACAACTCGGTGGGGTTATGTAAACACTTTTTAGATTAATGGCAAACAGACCCAACCGTACGTCTATTTAAAGGGGTAAATTTGTTATATAATACCGTAGTTCATTTGTTTACCTCGATATTGAAATTCAAAATGACCGACATTTGAAATAATTTCTTTGATTTTACACTTTATTTTGTGGTTGATATCTTTCAATTGACCATATAACTGTACCAATTCAATATCAGTGTGTGTGCGTTGTCCAGGACAATTCAGAGGACGACGACTGGTTTTATGACACTATTATAACCTCGACTACGGAAAAAGTGCATTGTAGTATATTTATACACATTAATTGATAAGACTTCAAGCAAATTATACGGTCACTTCGGGGTTCATAATTATACTTACTTATATTAAACCTCATGATTCGATTATCGTTTCGCAATCTACCACTCACGTAAACGCATTAATTTCAGTGTTCCAAATATAATTTATGTTGAATCTCAGTGGCTACTATCTTAGTAACAAATTATTCCCTTGACACCATTATAACCTCGACTGCGGACAAAGTGCACTGTAGTATTTATACACATTAATTGATAAGACTTCAAGCAAATTATACTTATTATACTTATATTAAACCTTATGATTCGATTATCGTTTCGCAACCACTCACGTAAACGCATTAATTTGTTCCAAATATAATTTATGTTGAATCTTGAAGTATTCCCTTAAACGTTCAACAAAGAAGACCTCTATAAGTCACAACATACAAACCCCAACTTGTTGCCAATTTCCGTAGTCTAAGGGTATTTTGATTTGTGCGCGCAAACTGAACAATACGCTTACATGGCTTAAGGAAGGATATTTTCAATTTCTTAGATAACTGTTCCTTTCAATGATTTTTTAGTATCTTTATTTCCCAGATGCCAACCACCACTCTTAAATGACATTTGGTGTCCATCACACGTGCATGTGGTGAAGATACGTGTTAAAATGGTAAACCTAAACTAGTACACTGCAAACTGAAACGTTCAAGAATAGAACACCATTTTGAAAACCACAATGTAACATAATAACGCGTATTGTTGTTCACTTTTGCTATGTGAGCACATGGACTTGTTCAATTTGTAACACATTTACGTGTAATTGCCATGCATCAGATACAGAACGCGTCTTATGTGTTATATATTATGTATAACTGAACACATTATGTTCTATTACAGAACCCCGATGTTTAGTTGTCACATTTTAACACATTTAAATGTAATTGTCATGCAACACATATATAACGCGTCTTATAACAATAACAATAATAATAATAATGATTTATATAGTGGTTTTCCTACATAGGACCAAAAGTCACACCTCAAAGCGCTTATGTGTGATGTTGATTTGTGTTCGTCCTATAAGTGATCGCACGTTTTCTGTAATATAACACATGCGTTCAGCTATAGAACATATTTCAACAGTACACATTAGACGCGTTCTCTGTGCCAGTGGGCGTGTCGCCGGCGGATCGCCGGCGAATCGCCGACGGTCATGCGGCGGCCTGGCGGCCAAGTGGTGCGAGTAGTGCGAGTGTATTCTGTTGGCATGTGTTTTATAACTAAACACTACTTAAGAACACCAAACATTTAGTTGTTAACACATGGACGTGTTCACGACCACAAGGTAAATTGCATTTTTGTTGTTTTTAAACATCATATTTACTGATTTTACATTGAGTTCTAGGTATAAGCCTAAATAGCCTCACAACCGAAACATGCTATGATGTAAACTGATGTAGGCTGCTTAGATCCGGCCATTACACCCTAGATTCTCCATAGCGTTGACTAATCAGTACATGTATAACGAAACGGCAATACAAGGCAATAGGCCTAGGCTAACACTATGTCTAAGTACTAGGTCTAAACAATACAAGGCAATAGGCCTAGGCTAACACTATGTCTAAGTACTAGGTATAAACGACAATACAAGGCAATAGGCCTAGGCTAACACTATGTCTAAGTACTAGGTCTAAACAGAACACATGCAGCAGATCATACTGCAGCATAATGTGTCAGTCTCTAACTATGCTTAAGGTTAAAGCCAAATGTAGATTCAAACAATATAATGTAAAAATAAAAAACATATTTACCCGTGATCATGGGAAATGACTTTGGGGTAAGACTATTTGGCAGAACGTTGAAACACTCGCCACTATGATATATATATATATTTATATATGATATGTGTGAAGTAAATAGTCAAATGATTTAGAGTGCATGTGTGGTAAGTTAAATGAAGGCGTTATATATTTATATGAGTATACTAGACTTTGTAAACTATACAAGCTGACAAGATACATAATTAATTTAATAGCATTAGTGTCGCATGGTGTTAATAAATACAAACTAAAATTACTATGATAATAGCCCATTCAAATACAGTCCTCATCCTCCAAATCCGATCCCTTTCCGGCAATGGCCGAAGAAGACCATCATCTTGAGTGTTCATCCTGATGTAATAATTATATTGTAAGCACATATATGGTGAGAGTATATTATTTAATAGTTGGTCAGACTTTTGGTTATTCCCCAAAGGCCAAACTGACCGATTATTTCGGGCATGACCCAGAATGACCAACAATCATAGCCTAGGATTAACCCAGGTATAGATAGCATGCGCTATATCTGCATTAGAAAATAATTCCGTGTTACTGCGAAATAATGAAGAAGAAAAAGGCCAAGGAAAAATCGATGACAGCCCGGTGCTTCATTCGATTCCTTCATTTTAATATACCGTACTTGTAATATTCTGCATGCTCTCCGGAAATGGCCGGCCACTAAGCGGCTCGGTTTACCAGTATACAGGAAGTACTCAGTAGTTTAATCCAGAAGACGGACAGAATCATAGAAATATAATTCACAAACGGAAAGTAATTGTTGTCAACGAGGCTAAATGTTAACTGAAAAATGTTGGACCTACCCTTTTATTAAATAAAATGTGATGTGAAATTTTCCACTAACTGTCATAGGTCTATATCGTCCTACCAATTTTAATGCTAAAACCACGTGTTCGGTGTTTGACCTCAAATGACCTTTGACCTCCACCAAAATTTACACAAATATTATATGCATTGGGGTCAACCTTCATAC
>JAODAI010210292.1:0-10504 GCA_027575025.1 Scotoplanes globosa | reverse complement strand
ACCAATTACATATTAACAATATAACATGATCTGCTTAACCATATGCCTGCCATAAGAGATAATCGAATGCGACTTGTTCGGCCCACGGGAAACTTGGAGATAACCGCAGGTACCGGATAATTTCACCACGCGGTTATGAAAATAGTTGCCGGCCTGGCGTACCTGGAAAGCCATGGTATCCGCAGAGGAATATTTGAATTGACGAATAGCGCCACGCGCGCCAGCCACCCGTACAAGTCTACAAGCGATTGGTGTATGCAGTGAGGCAGCAAATTAAATTGGCAGTCAAATGGTTAAACCATAACATTCATAACATATTTTTTCAGATAGGAATGCCTAATATCTTGTGGGAGATTTTTCAACCAATACCTTACCACAAACCATAACAAACTATATATATCTCTCTCTCTACCTCTTGGATCCCTAAAGAGGGAAAGAGGAGGAAGAAAATACTAGCAGACAGCCGCATCATTGGGCAAAGCTCTCCACCTCCCTCTATCCGTAGCCATAACCCACCAATCTCCATCACCTCCAACCATCCTGAAATCTCTCTCAAGACAGTCCCTCTCATCTCAAACGAGGTATCCCCTACCCCTTCTACCAACCTCCATATGTGACATCGACATTTTCGGAAGTCACCCTTCATCCATACGTTCAAAATGTCCCGCCCATCCCAGCCCATGCGCCCCCTTATCACCCTCTCTCTAAGACTCATATTAATCCCAATATCCTCCCGAATATCCTCCAACCTGCTCCTCTGTCCACCCTCTTAAGCCCGCAATCTTTCTCATCAAATTATTTTCACATATTTGGAGTCGCTGTTGTTGAGCCCCTGGCGGGGTCACTCTCTCAAGCCCGATAACACATACATGGGCCCAATACATTCCCTTTTAATTTCCTAGAAATATGTCTATCTGACATGACCCCCTCTACATTTCTTCAGCCCAGGGCCCCCGACTGAATCATTTTACGCACCTCCCCACCTGACCGCCCATCCACAGAAATCACTCCCCTATATACGCAAAACTATGCCTCTGCTTAATACCTTTACATGTAAGGGTTATACCCAACTGCTGTTGTTGCATGCCCACTGATAAAACATATGTATTATCCAGGCTCATACACAACACATGAGCCTCAAATAAACCCTTCCATGCTACCAGCACCTCCTGCAATTTGAGCTTACTATCCACAACTATTGCTAGATCTTCAGCATATATAACAGCTTTTTCAGTACATTCTTTGTACTAACGTCCATGCTAATCACTCCCATTACCACGATGAAAGGAAGTAAACTGATGGCACTACCTTGCCTAAGCCCAATATTAACCCAAACTCTTCTGACAACCCCGAACCAACCAGAACCCTACCCATGTACCTTCATAAAGGCCCTCCATCATCCTAACTTATGATTCAGGTACACCCATCTACCTTAATGTAGACATCACTAGTTCACTAGGAACCGTATCATAGGCCTTCTCCAAATCTACAAAACCTAAAGCCATACTCCCTTTCACCTCACATTTCTTTTCCACCAGATGCCTAAGTGAGAACAGCCCTTCACATGTCCTTCTCCCCTTACGAAAGCCCTGCTGCGACTTCCCGATCTTCATCTCAACTCTAGCCCTAATTCTCCTCTCCAAAATCCTTTCTAAAAGCTTAGAAACCTGTCCTAACAGTGTGATATCCCGGTACTTTCCTAAGTCATGAACATCACCCTTTTGCTTCCAAATAGGCACAATCAGGCTCGTCCGCCAGTCCCTTGGGGTACTCCCCTTCCTCAAACACACATTGGGCACTCTCCTTAACCACCTCACTCCTACATCCCCTGTAATAATAAACATCTCCACCCTCGGTTCGTCCAAATCCGCATCCATATCCCTCTTCATCCGTCTCAGAGCTCAATCCACTTCAAAGTCCGAAATATCAGCGACCTCAATACCACCCTCATTGCGCTGGGTAAATCCAGATCAGCATCTCCTCCCTCGTTATATAAATCCATGAAGTCGTTCTCCCGTACCGTAATAACCCCATCCTTGTCAATGACTAACCTCCCATCCGGATCCTTAACCACGCTGCCTCCTTTAACATATACGCCCTCTTCCTTCCTGTCCCATGCCATATTAAGGATAAGTCCCCCCATCATCATCCAGCTGCTTGTTAATTATATCTTCCATATCACATCTTGCTTTTTCTACGGCCCTCCTAGCTGCCCTCATTTTCTGACCACAAACTTTTGACGTACGACCGGTTGTATCCCACTATCTCTGGCCTCTTCTAATTTCTTCCAAACCTCCCTCTTGTCACCCACCGCCCTCTCTACATCCTTCGTCCACCACATCTGGCTTTTATTTCACGAACCCCGCTTCTTGCCTGAGGTCCTACCACAAAGTATCTCCGCCCCACCAACAAAAGCAAACCTAAAGATCCCTCACTCTTTCTCTACCCCACCTACCTGCTCATGTAGCTCCGCAAAGCTTCGCGACACCCTATCTTTATACACTTCTGCCAACTGCCCCTTGCATAACCAACATGTAATAACTTTTTGGCCACTTCCTCTATATTTCGCTTCTGTAACCACAATACAAAAACGAGAGGTTTGTGCTGCGTGTTAACATTATCACTGTCTAAAATCTTATAGTCCTTAGATCTCCATAGTTGTCCCCTCCTAACTACCAGCAGGTCCAATTCCGTTTTAAGCAACCCACACCTACACGATATTTTGTGGCTGGCTCTTTTTTTAGGAAAGAACCGGCCACCGTCATGCCGTTGCGAAGGCATAACTCTACCAACTTGCTACGCTCCCTGTTCCTCATGCCCCATCCCAAAATCCCTACACATTCCTCTTCACCAACCCCTTTGACTCCAACATGGGTATTAAAGTACCCCGCTACGCACATGATGGTACCCTCCTCCACCTGACCCATCATCCTAGCACACCAGTTGATTACTAAGTATAACCCATATCATTTTTAAATGTTGAACTATAGAATCATAATATTACATTATCTCAATCCCCCCCCAAAAAAAAAAAAACGTTACGCTGATGTTATATTTCCAGGTCACATATCTCTCTCTACCTCCTGGATCACCAACAAGGGGTGAGGAAGAATGCACAAACTCACTGCCGTATCATTGGCCAGAACTTTCCACCTCCGTCTATTCATCGCCCTGTCCCTCCAATCGCCATCACTACACGCACTCCTAAATTACATCTCAACACAGTCCTTCCAACTCAAACACGGCTTATACCCACAATCCTATATACCAACAGGCTGCGACATCGCCATTTTCTGGAGTCGCTCTCGATGTATATATATACGTTCCACGTGCCCAGCCCACATCATGTATCCTCTTAGCACTCTCTCCGTGAGACTCCCACCCAGTCAACCATAGCTCACCCATTACATCATGTAACCTCTCCTTGCCACCCGCTTAGCCCCAGAAATACTTATCATCCAGTTACTTTGGCACACTTGAAGGCGCAGTTGCTGCGCACTCTATAGACAAGGCCACTGTCTCAAGCCCGTACATATGCTTGGATGATACATACTTTCGGTTTCCCTTTTAATTTCTTAGAAATGGGCATTCACGAACCCAATTCAAAATATAGGTATAAAATAATACGTAAAGCAGGAGTCTACATATCAGCAAACAATTAAGGGTCAATCAACGGTCTACCATTCAAGTAAAATCGCCAAGTATGAATGAATACTTTTTAAACAAACCGTATGCACTGCAATATGCAGTAACGTACATTGTATGAATCCACAGTAATAGGCCTATAACAAGTAATACCTATTGTACAGACGTTACTCGAGTCGACCAGTCGAAAACACCTTATTTTTATAACATAAAGCAATTTATTACCGACAAGGGGTGTGCGTCACCCCTTTCCAGTTATGTAATTGGTCTACAGCGTAATATTGCCACCATGTCGTTATGCAAATTACCTATCTTCGGACCATTATAAAATTAAAATCATACAAGCGGGGCTGTGAATTTGTGGCTGGAAATGAATGATGTCATTTATGTTACCAAAGGGGTATGGGGAGGGGGGCGCTTCTCCCACCTATTTTCCTAGAGTCTGTGGAAGAGTAACACATCTGGGGAAATAATTATATATCACGCTAGATCTAAATAACGGATCCAAATTAAACATTAATCGGTATTAAACGAAACTTGGTGGCAGTATCACTATCGTCTAGCCTCTCCAAGTAAAGCGTTTTTCAAAAATGGTTTGCATAGTGCAGAAAAGTGTCGTTTCCGGTGGTCCAAGGTGTACTTCATATAGCTATAAAATGTTTGCACACGCTGGGCGTCAACATAATGTATACTAGCGTTCCACTTTTGTGATAAATACAGTATAGGCACTAAATTACAACATATTATTTTATAAAGTGGTGAAACAATGGTATATATAGTTGAACGTTAACTACATAAACTTGCCATTACATGCCAGCACGTATAAATAACTGGTCAACAATGTTACATTAATTAGACAGTACCGGTTGATAAAGTCCACCTCTTGTTAAAATGCAGTTTGTAAAATGTTAACTTTGAGAAATTGCAGTTAATCTTAAAAAAACATGGTTACATTGGGGTTTATTCCCAAAGAGGATTCCAAATTCATGCAGCCAATCGTGGTCAATTTAGAGGTTCCGAACCATAATGGGCTTTGGCCTTGTACCGTTGCGACAAAACCATTTTTGTTCTTGCGACATTATCCATTAAGATCCAGCTTCAGAATAAGCTCAACAAGAATGTACCCGGTTTGATAATGTGTTGCTTATTTACCCCACTTGACTCTTTCTAAAAATTATGAAGCAAACGTGATTATTACCAAGTTTCCGACAATCCATGTGAAATCGGGGCCAAGTATTCCAAGTTCGAGAGCCTGAAAATATATTGGAAATAAATATATCATATATATACATTATACATAATAAATATATATTGGAAATAAATAGATCATAAATATACACACAATGCATATATATTGGAAATAAATATATCATATAGACTATATACATTATACACAATAAATACATAAATATACACACAATACATATTGGAAATAAATAGATCATATAATATATACATAATAATTATATATTTTTGACACATTTTAAGAGGTCACTTAAAACTTATCTATTCTCACTTCATTATACAGATAATGCATATTTCCATGAACCGTTATTGTATTTATGTAATATTTACTTTTGTAAAGCCCTTTGAGCTGTGATCTTCTGGTCTTAAGCAGCAAAAGCGCTATATAAATATTTATTTTTATTATTATTATTATTATATTAGAAATAAATATATCATACATAGGCATTCGTACACTGGATACACACACACCGTAAATATATACTATTTAAACATGATAATGATTGAAGAGTCGAGATAGCCCAGTTGTATGGGAAAAGACTCGTGATTGTGAGATCGCGAGTTCGAATCCCAGCCCTGATGCTGGTTGTGTCGGCGTGTATCCTTGAGCAAGGTACTCGATTGCTCTGTAGCCACATTGGTCCACCAAAGACAATAGGTTGACGTCGGGAAGGGCATCCGATCACTAAGGGCTACAACCGCTTTACTTCATAAGCCCTTGCGTAAGTCCCGTCTAAGCCCCGCAAGGGGAGTGACAAGACGTTAAACAACTTCAACTTCAATGGTCTAGAAATAACCCCCTGTTAATATTATAAACAGATATATACTGCTTGTTTTGGTTGTATATATAGATGTACGCCTCATAGATATCACCTAGAATATCAATATATCGGTAACAATAACATTGTATGGAATAACACAATGGAAAATATGTGTAGGCCCTATAGACCTATTTTGCGTGATATCTATTTTTATTTAGCAATAATTTATTTGGAAATTATTTTGATTGGACAATTGTGTGTCACATGATGTTCAATAGATTTGCCATGCCTGGCAAGGATGTGACAGAACCGTGACCTTAGCCTGACTTAAAACCCTCGTTTCACAAACAAATGCAAAAGAGTACGCAATTGAACACATATACTGATAACGATATATAACACCAGATGGTTCGACATAAAAATAACAAACAAACAGGTTGACACTCGGCTTTCGCCGTGGTCTGTAATCATATATTATTGTGAGCAGATATGTGATAAATCACATACTCAATGGGCCGTAAGGCCCATTGGTGACTTGCCGGGCCTCCTTCCGAAATGTTTGTCCCATGTTTGCGCATGTTCCCAAATACCCCTGGGTGACAGAGAGCATTCGGATTAGAGTGTCATGCCCAAGAACACATGCCGAGATAACCAGTAACGGTGCTGAGAATCAACCAGGGACTTTATGGTTCCGGACTTCAAGCCACACACTGTAAAATCACATTGGTCAAATTTGACCAAGTCTTGGTCAACTATGCACCGAACCAAATTTGGTCAACGTTTGTGTGCAATTTCCCATTGAAATTTTTGACCGTAGTTGACCCATTATTGGTGAAATTTGACCATTGTGCATACAAGTAACGGTTAACTATGCACCAAGCCAAATATGTTTTTTACAGTGCATCTATTGGGTTATCATGACATATATAGTTTACAATTATTCAGGAAATTATTCAGGCTTCGTTGAATATATACGTTCAATTTTTGAACTCATGAAATATTGTTAGATAATAATTATTCAAAACAATTAATTATTTGTATATTATATTATTGGTATTAGGTGTGTCTATATCGGTGGCTATAGCTTAATTAATACTACACTTTTTATAAGAAACTAGGGTCAGGCCCTAGGACTAAAAAGTTTCTTATTTTTTGCCAATTTTACTACTAAATGTTTCTTAAAAGTTTCTTAACTTTTACTATCGAAGTACATAATATAATTGAAAGTCTGGTGTATGTATAGGTGTTGAAATTATCGATGCAAATTGGTTAAATTGGTGATTTTAAGACTAGATGTAACTGTATAGTGTACATACTACATAACAAAAGAGGACACTACATGTTTGGGAGTTTCTTAATGATTTCCAATGTAGTACTTAAAGTTTATTAACTTTTGGGGCCTCTAGTAGTAGTTTCTTGTAGAAGAGTTTCTTATAAATGATAAATAAAAAGGTGTATATTTATTTGGATTATTCGACAGTGATATGCCGAACCTAATTGCGTATCGTCAGTCTGTCAAAATATGCACATGTGTAGATCTATACTGGCATACATATATATTTCCAATCAAGGTGGAATCATAAGACAAAAGCACCACGTAATTACCCACCTGATCCAGAATCAGTTTTAGGTTTGCCTCGGATGAGCAAAAAACGAAGATGTTGGATGTATCCAAGCTGATGATATTGTCATAATTATCCGCCAAGTCCTCATCGAAGCGGATGGAGGTGGCATTCCACTCCTGACTACTCGCGTGATTTATCAAACCCCGGAGATTATTGTGAGCTGCAGGGTATAATATAGAAATGATATTGATCATAGTAATCGGAATGCAAAGATGATTTTTTTAAATAGTATATGGTGTATGGTGTACCATCTAAAGCATTTTTATTATAGAATATAAAGTATACGCGGTATCTCCGTATATAGTGTATTAATTATAATTGTATATACATACACTGTACGAACAGTTGAAAGTAATAGCAACACGTTATAGCTACCTTCAATTACGTGACATTGCTTGCAATTTCAATTTCTATTTTAACTTCACAATTTACCCTACACAAACGTACCTTCTTCCTATGCAATTCTATGTAGCAACATTTGTCATCATAAGATTTTTCACCTGACATCCTCGCCATTTCCCCCAGATTCTGACTATTTCCTTCTCCCATCTGGTTGCGAATGTGGGGGAAATACCCCCCCCCCTCCTATCCCACTGTTTTTTATAGGAAACTATGAGGTCAGGCCCTATAGAACTAGAGAGTTTATTGATTTTTACCGATTTTACTACTAAAGTAAAAGTTTCTTCGCAGTTTCTTAACTTTCACTATCGAAGTGCATGATATAATCTTGTTGCTGAAATTATTGATGCAAATAGGTTGAAATGTGTGGTTCTAAGACTATATATATAACAGTATAACAGTCTAACAAAATACAGTATTGTATACTGTACACACCACACAACAAAATAAAACATTTATTATGATTTTGAATAGGCCTACTAAAGTTTTTGAAGTATCTTAATGATTTTCAATGTACTAAAACTTTCTCAACTTCTTGGCTGCTATTGTAGTAGTTTCCCATGGAAGAGTGTCATATAAAACGTGCACCATCCTACATAGAGCCATCTGCATAGAGTCATCACAGGAGATTGAAACTCATATGAGCCACCCAGAGTCGTCGATACACTTTTTTGTAAGAAACTATAGGGTCAGCCCCTAGTACTAAAAAGTTTCTTCAATTTTGGCCGATTTTACTGCTAAAAGTTTCTTAGCAGTTTCTTATTTTTTACTTTCGAAGTATATGGTATAATTGGCAATATTGTGCAGGACATCTAATGGTGTTGAAATTATTGATGCAAATTGGTGAAATTGGTGATTTTAAGGCTAGATATAACAATATAACACCAATACAGTAAAATATTGTACACTACATATACACAACAAAAGAAAGACATTTATTATGATTTTTAATACTATTTTTTATTGGAGTTTCTTAATGATTTTCAATGTAGTACTAAAAGTTTCTTAACTTTTTTGGCCTCTATAGTAGTAGTTTCTTATAAACGAGTTTCTTGTAAAAAAGAGTGTGTATCAGTTGCATACACTGGCGTATCGTCATCACCACCCAGATTAAGGAATCTTCACCCCTGATCCTGAGCTCACGGATTCAACAATCTACCTACTAGCTATACCGGAATCATTGAGCACGTTCATCCGGCCTGAGATTCAATACCAAATATATACACAGTCAAATATCCGCATATTTAGAATTCCTCTCGATAACTACCAAAGTTCAATTCATATTCAGAAATAATCTCCAGAGATTTCCAGTGCGACAATAAACAGATCACTTCCAAAGACTCGGCTGGCTTTTCAGCAAATTACGGGAATACCTCCTGCATGTGCGTGACACCATTAGATGGTCTACGTGTAAATAAACATGCAACCCCGATTCGGGACCTATTACACAACGTGTTAAATTATATTTCTTCCAAAAGATTCCAATCTTGATATAATATAATAGCATATTCTTCAAATGTGCATGGTTATGTTGATGAATGATATGCCAGAAATGTGTTTTAATATATACGTCACATATTTCGGAGAATATAGATGATGGTACTGCTGAGTGGGTGAAAGGGTATTCTACCACCTGCAGCTGACGGTTATTGAAATCGTGACTGATTGGTCAATATAGCATCACATGACAGACAGTTCGGGAGAATCTCCGTTTCGGGAGAAAATCATTTTCTCCGTAAACGGAGAAAAGTTATGTTAATAGCAGACGCCATATTGTATTTGCACAATACAATACATAACAAGTTTTCCGTTTTTACCGTCTAGAAATTACGTACGACTTTTGGATAAAATTGTGAATGGGTATTTATCACCTTTGATAAAATACTAACAAATCGGTCAGGGAACAAATGGGGTTCACCATGTAGTTTTCGATATATTCGCGAAAAACGAAGATTTTTTGTGACGTCATCGTTGTCATAGACTTGCTTTCGGCCGTTCTGAGTATGAACTGCAAATTATTTCACAAACGTTGTGACGTATGAGAAGCTAGGAAAAGCTTAGGCTAAAAGCTAGGCCAAGAAAAGGCTAGGCTAGGCCAGTACCGTACTTGGTGCAAACTGTATACTGTAGTACTGTAGTGTTACACTGCTGTACTGTGAGTCTGTATCAACTGGTGTTTTGTTTACAAAAGTGTTCGTCGTTTGCAGACCATTTTAATATTACTGTCAAAGGAATCTATCTTAAGATAATAATAGTATAGGCCTAAAGCATGTTAACATTTCCCGTTTTTATTTTTAGGGCTATTTTCTAATCGGAAAGTCAACCTGTTTGAGCTTCAAGTTCAAGCTTCAAGTTTTTGAGTTGGCCGGCTGCGCTCAGCAACAGTGCCAGGCCCAAGACCACAAGAGCAGTGATGTACTGTGTAGGACTAACAGTTAGGAATAATGTACGTCTTCAGTGTACGTGTGTTCCCAGAAACTGGAAAAAGTTACAAAACAACAACAAAGTTAGGGGCCTACCATTAGGCCAGGCGCTAGCCAGGAATTGTCCAAGGGGGGGGTCGAACTCACATAATTTTCCGGAATTATACT
Source organism: Scotoplanes globosa (assembly GCA_027575025.1). Classification (NCBI taxonomy): domain Eukaryota; kingdom Metazoa; phylum Echinodermata; class Holothuroidea; order Elasipodida; family Elpidiidae; genus Scotoplanes; species Scotoplanes globosa. The sequence continues at coordinate 238 of JAODAI010210292.1, read as the reverse complement.
GATCGCCGTCCATCGACTATTTCAGAGCTCCCAAGTGACCCGCACCAAACCCGCCAACGGAACCCCAAATCCGCTGACCGCTCAGGGCTTTGAATTACCCGCATCCGCATTTATTTATGCCGAAGCCTACAATGTACTACGGTATAATCCGGCCATGCACAGGGAACGTGCTCTCCACACGAGACGTAAAGTACAGTCTGGGAGCCGTGTCATTTTATTTGACCAAATCTAGCGTCTC
>JAODAI010210181.1:0-10505 GCA_027575025.1 Scotoplanes globosa | reverse complement strand
ACTTGTTAGAAGTTTGATCTTAATTTTATGAATAATGGTAAGTGAGAGGTAATATGCCCACCACACCCACCCATTTTCCCCAAAAATTATAATACTGTATGAGTGTACAGTGCATGTACTTTATTTTCATAATACGTTCTACCATTATGGTGCTCTACTTAACTCAGGCCTCTTACTTTAAATACTGACGCATGCGCGAACGGGATCTCATATTACCTCTCACTTACCATTATTCATAAAATTAAGATCAAACTTTTAACAAGTTCTTGTTTAATCTTTTTGTTAAATCCTAATACAAGTGACCAGGATATGTGACAAGTGCATGCAGTATGTGCACCCTGTACAGTGCTTCAGTGTACAGTGTTTAATGCTCTCTAGACAGTTGTAGGCCAGTGAGTTTTGTTACAATAATTAGGTAAGCTGACCACTTTCGTCAAGAAAATAACTTTCTGTGATCAAGTGTTGTGTAATGCAATTGGGTCATTCCGTGTGAAATGATCAAATGGCTTGGCGGGTCACCTCTTAGATTTGGCTGGTTTTCATACTATTTGTAGATCACACAGATATAGGAAGCCATGCAAATTTTTAGCACTCTCGGGTACATACTTTTTGAGCTATGGCCTTCTAAAATTGGGTGTCGATCCCAGTTTCGGCCGATTAATGCGGCCGAATGCGGCCGCTCTCACCCGGTGCTGTGCTTGGGACCTTATATTTTTTATACAAAACATCACAGATGTCTGCAAATACTTCCCTATAGATACTTTTGGCCATACATTCCAAATATGGCATCAAATTGGTAGGTTATTTTTTACGATATTGTCATCCCCAAATCACTTTGATCACGTTTTTAACTTATTTTGGCCATTTTGAGGACTCGGGTACGCAAACAATTGAATAGCCAGTAATGCCAAATTGTAACATTTTGTTCACCCTATGGGGGAACTTTGATTATTCCAGAAATTGAATCATAAGACCACATCATTATGGTGTTATTTTAATTTCAAAATCCTATTTTGCAACATTTCCCCGAAAATTGACCTTCACCCATGTTCAAAAACGTGGGCGTCTCCCTGTGATTTTGAACTTTATCTTTTAATATGTTTTAAATATGTCTTTTAGTCATAACATATCAAAAATTAAATTTGTGTTATTAACTGTAAAGTTATAATGCAGCTTTCTGAAGCAATTATTTGCAGGCATCTGTGATGTTTCGTTGAAAAATTATAAGGTCCCAAACATAGCACCAAGTGCTATTGGCTGACCCTAATGAAACCGAAACTTGGATAGACACCATATTTGGGACCTTATAGCTTTTCAACGAAACGTCACATATGACTACAAATACTTACATATACCTACTTTTGGCCATAGATTGCAAATATGGTATACAATTGTGGATATAGGTGTTTTAATTGTTGAGATATTCTCATCTAAAAGTTGAGTTTTTATATATTTTCAGTTTTTTTGGCTATTTTGGGAACTCAAGCACATACAAAATAAAATATCTAGCAATCCAAAATTGTAATATTGTGTTCACCCTATAGGGGTCTTTGATTAGTCCATAATTTGAGTTAATATAGTTATATTGATGAGGTTTAATTTCCATTTCAAATATCAGTTTTGTGACATTTTTCTGAAATATGACCTTGGTCTTGGGTCAAAAATAAGGGTGTCACCAGCTGCTTTGGAACTGAAGGATTAAATATGTTTTAAATATATCTCGTTGTCACAACATGCCCGAAAAATAATTAATGTTATTGCCCGTGAATGAAAAATACAGCCCTGCGATGTTATTTTAGTTGCAACCAAAAATTAGTATCAGCGCAATGATATACATATATGGGGAAAATTTTTTTGTGAAAAAACCCTCTAACTTCAAAAGGCTGCATTATAACTTTACAGTTAATAACACATTGTTTTTTTTATATGTTATGACTAAAACACATATTTAAAACATATTAAAAGATATAGTTCAAAATCACAGGGAAGACGCCCCCGTTTTTGACCTTGTGTGAAGGTCAATTTTCGGAAAATGTTGCAAAATAGCATAGGTCTTATGATTCAATTTCTGGAATAATCAAAGGTCCCCCATATGGTGAACAAAATGTTAGAATTTAGAATTACTGGCTATTCAATTTTTTGCGAACCCGGGTCCTCAAAATGGCCGACATAAGTTAAAAACTTGATCAAAGTGATTTGGGGATGACAATATCTTAAAAAATAACATACCTACTAACAATTTGATGCCATATTTGGAATCTATGGCCAAAAGTATTTATAAGCAAGTATCTGCAGACATCTGTGATGTTTCGTTTAGAAAATATAAGGTCCCAAACACGGCACTGGGTGAGAGTGGCCGCTTTTGGCCGCATTAATCAGCCGAAACTGGGATCGACACCCAATTTTGGAAAGCCATAACTCAAAAAGTATGTACCCGAGAGTGCTAATTTATTGCATGGCTTCCTATATCTGTGTGATCTACAAATAGTATGAAAACCAGCCAAATCTAAGAGGTGACCTGCCACATTTTTTTCTAAATTTGTTCATTTCAGATGGAATGACCCAATTTGTCTGTAGACTATGCGCTTTCATTTGACACCATATATATGTCCGCCTATTCCACCTGACCGATTCAATTTCCACTGTGACGTGATTAATACAGTTATATTGGAAGTCGATGGGAGTGCATCTTCGTGCTGCATTTACCCCCAAATTACCAATAATATCATATATCACGCTGGACACCACTACAAAGAGCTTTCTGCATACTGTACGGTTACGGTATTAAGAAAAAGGTGGGGGTATACACACATGTTTTGAAGCCAAAATATAATTTATATCTCTTGCTCGCCGTTCGGCCAGTACGGGCTATAAAAGTGGTATATGCATCTCGCCGAACACGGGAGCGAAATGGTTAATCCAAAGAATTAAAATGTCACCAACCTTATAGTTTTTACTAATTTTTTTCTATCTTTCCTTCCTCTTTTGTGCAGGGTGGTTTTCCTGGTGGAGACTGTCCGCAGCCCGCCTGTCTATCAACGCTCTCTTTTATTATATTTGCACTCGTTCAGACGTCTATTTTTATATTTTACTTCATGTACAGGTGAGTGAAGCATAATGTGGCGCAATGGTGTTATCCGCCAGTAAGCCAACTTTTCTGGGTAATTGACCTAAGGACCAGTAGTAGTAGTAGTAGTAGGCATCCGTCAGTCTTTCAGACTATGGAGTGTGTTTGGCTATGTATTATCTACTTTATAACATGCACAGTATACATTAGTTGTCCACAGTATTAGGCCTATACTACTGCCCTGTTATTTTATACCTTTGTGAATGTTTTAAATATTTTTGGACATATAAAACAATCATCGTACGTCACTGTAATATAATACAATTGTAGCATTCTTACTTTGGCGTAGGCCCACTCCAAATTCTGTCATCAATGGTATCTCCTTCATGGTGACGTAATGATACAATTTGCTCTACCAAACATTTCAATCATTAAATTTGTGTAATGTTCAAGTTATGTTAATTTGAAATTAAAATTAATTCTTATAAACAAATTGATGGCTTACTGTAATTTTCAATATTTAAGTCAGTACGGTTTGATATTGCTGAGGTACTATCATACAAACAAAAACAAGTATCCTACTTGTACTAGATGTACTGTAGGTAGACTAGTGTAGATCTATATGCCAATGATTTTGTATTGTTCAGCACATCCTACGTCGCTGGACCACCACCAGCCCCGCCTGTCTGTTGAATTTGGACCCTGCCGAATAGTGGTTCCGCGCCCACGTGGGTTTGAGACCACTGAAGGTCAGGTCATACCAAAGACTTTAAAATGGTACATGTTGCCTTGTTGCTTGATGCTCAGCTTAAGATATTGGAGCATGGTCAGCAAACAAGTAATCCTTGAATAAATTCAAGATGGCGGTGCTATTAAACCGGCAAGTTAGAAATGAACCGTTTAACACAATCAACAACCGACAAATAATACTTTTTTATTTACAATAGTGATGTTTAATGCTTCATAACATGGTCGGCATGAGCAATGCAGTTATTCCGTATCTACATATTTCATTTAATATATTTCCACCATTCATATTTCACAATATATAATTCAAATTAAGATGTATACTTGTGAATATTTTACAAAATAAAAAATGAAGAGGTAGGGGAGACCAGAAATAAGCAGTGCTTTTCCAGTCTGGCTCCCATATTCTTATATTTATCTTTGTATATTATGCAGTTTGCTTGATCCTTCAACTATTACAAGTTAGAAATGGTGTTAGTTTCACATTCACCAGCTCATACATTATAGTTTTGTTATGATGTTAATAAGTACATTTTTTATCAAAGTATGTCCACTCTTGTTATATTTAATTGGTTATGGGTATTTTTACTGCTCTAGGGTAAAGAACGTCCCCATCCTAGCTCTTTGATTACATAGTCTGAAGTCACACCGGATTTGTTTGTAGGGTAAAGAACGTCCCCATGAAATCCTAGCTCTTTGATTATATAGTCTGAAGTCACACTGGATTTGTTTGCGACACAACGACGTCTTGTGATAAAAAATTGCAAAACTTCTAGACTCCTAGTATATTCAATTGTTATGTTACTATTGTTGTGTTTCTTCTAGGAACAAGCAAGACGCAGCAGCTAAGAAATTTTACTAACGTTCCATCAACCAAATAGGTGGCAATATCTGCGCTATTCGGGACAGACACCATTATACCACCTTGTCTGAAACGGTCGAGAGGCATTCCAAATACAACTTCAGCTGTTGCATTCAATACGGTATCAAGGAAGGTGTACGGGTATCCAATATGGAGCATGGTCAATAATCTAGTGATCCACAACTAAAGACTACCGGCCTGGAGGAAGGCGTTTAGTTTTGGACCCAGATGCTACCAGCATGAAGTGGTTGAAGCCTAGTATAGGCATGTAAAGGGCAATCCGGTGAATTGCAACTTCATGTTTGGTGGGTGACAAAGTAATATTTATACATAAAATTTGGATGGTTTTGAAGTTAAGGAGTCGTTTACGTGCTACAACTGTTGACTAATCCTAGACAAAGACCCACACTACTGGTCCCGACCCGAGGTTGGAACCCTAGATTAGGCCCTGTATTGACACACTAGATTGAGATCCGGGGTTGGCACCGTTTTGGATCCGCTGACTGTTGATTGTTTTGCTTGATAGATCTAGTTCTGACTCTGTATGGACCAGAGGAGACGGTATCTTGGTTATTTACATATTAATCCCCCACCGTCAATCTCTGTACTGGTAAGCGGTCCAATCCATCAATTATCACATTGGATCAGAGGAGTTCAATCAACACCCTGGCACAGGAGTTCAATCAACACCCTGGCACAGGGGGGATCAATCAATTATCACATTGGATCAGAGGAGTTCAATCAACACCATGGCACAGGGGGGGAAATGCTCTTCGTTCTAGAGGAAATGTCATTGAATTGAACAATGTATCATTAGTGTTGTGATATAATCAATAATTATAATTGGATGAGGTCCCTTTATAGTACCATGTAGGTTATGCCTTGTCAATTTTGTAACCCCCCCCCCCTATCCGGGCGTATCTGGAGTTTGCTACCGTTTAGCCGGGGATGTTCACATTATTGTGTCCCCGCTATACCGTGAATGTAACACCAGTGTAACGTGAATGTGCACAGTGAAAATTGGGCCGGGATTGTAACCCCGGGACTTTAACCATATGTAATAGCAATATAGCAGGGATTTAGTCGGGACTTAGCCGGGATGTAGCGGGGATGTTCAGCAAAACAATGCCCCGCCCTGCCGGGACTGTTCACGAATGTAGCCGGGAAAAACGCCCATGATGTTACAATTGTGAAAAAACATCCCCGTTACAGTCACGGCTACGCCCGGGGAGGGGGGAGGAAGAATTGCAATTGACAAGTGCAGTAAATGTAGTTGAAAATGATGCCATCGGTGGATGAGTTATCTTCTGACCGGTCGAACCGGTTAGTTCAGTTGACAGAGCGTAAGACTTGTGATTGGAGGCTGAAGGGTTTTAATCCGGAGTGATGAGGATTATATTCCAGTCGCTATGACTAGTGTATGAAAGGCTTTGGGTGACTCGTATAACCTCTGCGTTGAAAAGGGCCAGGAAACCCAATCAATCAATCTATCAAAACATTACACCCACTGCGAATTAATTTGCTGCAAGTTTTCATTGTGCCATTACTATGCCCTCTACACTAGTCCAATATTTGACAATATTTATTGTAAATTGCAGAGTGGCCTTAGTTTCAATGATGATGATATTGTTGGATCAGTTTGTTCCTTTAAGCATCCAGTTAAAGCGTGAGATCAAAGCATGTGCCTAATAGGTGACCTGCTCTCTGACACAATGAGTCGCAAGTATCCAAAATGAAAAGAGCGATATTGTTTATATTCAATTATTCTATACAATTAGCTTTCATTTGGTGTTTAATATGCATCTATCTATGTACTGTGTATATCCATCCACCTTTACCTATGTTTCAAAATAACGTGTTTCGAGAGAAATCCGTACAGCGTGTGATCTGTATTAGGCTACGTTCTGCCATGCGCGTTAGCGTGGTTTCACAGTAATAGTATAATACTGCTAAATACTACGAAATGACGTCACACGAAGCTCTGTGATAGAGAGGTCATGCGTGCTGCTGTCGAGGTCCTTCGTTTACATCACGTGCACGTCATGTGGACTGCTTGCACCCAATCAGCAATGGTTATGCCGATAATGTAGTTTCGCAGTAAAAGTATAATAAATTTGATGAATTGACGTAACGTGCAGAACCTCTACAGAAATTAAGGTTTGTGTAATCTACATCGGTATGCTTACCCACCACACTGTCTGTCTAAATAACTGTATAGCGCCGCCGTGTACTGCTAAGGAAATCAGAAAATAAAATACCACATGTCCTTGACCAAGACCACGCCCGATATAGCACATCATCCTACATGAGTGGCTCTGCCCATAGTAAACACTAACAATTTGACGAAGGATGCACAGTATTAGTGGATCAACTTTCAGACATCAGGATTCAATTACGTTGTAACAGTTTGTGGTAGGTAGGATGGTCTTGTCTCTTGATAAAAATGATATCATGGACAGAATCCAAGTCTGTTACTTCTTGTGTGTATATTTACCAATTTACTTTGGTTTCTTTGACTGTCTGTTAAGATCTGCCATGATACATGTTTGGCTGACCGGCACATGGTTGTCACATGGTTGTCACATGGTCGTCACATGGTCGTCACATGGTCGTCACATGGCCAATTATCTCAGTACTAGGTTTGGACACCCCAGCAATGGCATTGTTATTAAGTTTTGTAATCAAGGGGCTTGACGATACAGACAAAAAAGACCCCAATCAGAGCCTTTTCAACTAAACAAAGAGTAATTTTGCTACGAAGAAACATTGATGATTTAACAAAAACACTCTAGATGCTGGTGTATCCGTCCAGTAGTTATCTCTCTCTCATAATTCAGGTGGTATTACGAAGGCCCTATCCTGAGTTGCTGAATAATTTTCAGCCATCCCTATTATAAAAGTATTATATCATGGATATAAGTATTCTCAGTAGTAATTAACGATGGACCTTATATTACAATGCAGGTGGAAATACGTAGGTGGAAATGTGTTTAAAACTTTTTATTTTAAATGAATTTCCCTATTATATGGAATTAAGGATTTTCAAGGTAGAACGATGGGCATATTTTATCACAAATAATTTATACCAACATAGGCCTATATATTTGATTTATTAGTGGTTAATTTTGTTCTATATGAGCACTACTCACTGTAACAAATAGTTTTTTCTCTGATAAAATAAGTTCATTATATTATTTATTGTTACTCTATAATGGGTTTACCGCTGGTAATTTTAGAAGGTCTTCTGATTTTAATGTATCATGCTAATCTCTTCTCTGCACACAACTGTAACCCCCTGTAATGTAAGGAGTGCACTTATATATTATGAAAGACGCACCCCAGTTCAGTCACAGGAAAGGTTTGGGACTGGCGTGGCGTCAAACCCAGAAATAGTCAAATGAACGCTTTGGTGTTTTGTAAATGGCAAGAAGAGATGCAAGTATACCAGGGGCCCCGTTTCACAAAGATCAAACTTAAGTTTGATTGTAAGTTTGATTGTAAGTTTGATTGTAAGTTTGATTGTAAGTTTGATCGGTTACAATTGATTGTAAGCTACGTTCGATCGCTAAGTTCCGTTTCATGAAATCAAACTTGACTTACGATCGATCAGAATATTTTTTGTTCAATGGACAAGGATGAGTGGTGATGTTTGTCAAATTCGACCAATAGCTAATCTTACAATTGATAAGACAGAGGATAGACAATGTCTTTTATAAAGAGAAGGTAGAGATGTGTCGATGACTGTATACATGAAGTATACCAGTAAAGGGTCAGTCATTGGTCAGTTATTTTATGAATCAGGGGTGCGTTATATTGTTATAATAAACAGACTTTAGGACGTATCTTACATTTGATATGTCACAGCATAGACAATGCCTTTCATAAAGAGAAGGTAGAGATGTGTCGATGACTGTATACCTGAAGTATACCAGTAATGGGTCAGTCATTTTATGACTCTGGGTGCGTTACATTGTTATAATGTCCTGACTTTGGGTTAGGGTTAGGTTGACGCACAATCAATCTAACTGATGAAGGAAAGGCTAACTTCAGGGTTATCGGTTGACACACAATCAATCTAACTGATGAAGGAAAGGCTAACTTCAGGGTTATCGGTTGACACACAACCCATCAATCTAACTGATGAAGGAAAGGCTTTTGGTGGTCGCATTTTTTTGTAGAAAGGTCACATAATAATGTATCGTAATTTGTATTATCAATATTTTGAATGTAGAACTATATTTATAGAAAATGTGTAATTATAAAAGGATTATTTATAAGAAAGTTAGTTTGATGCAAATGTTAGTCGTTTACTACCATGCAGTCACTCTCACAAACACGGTGTAATATATGCAAGGTTAATGATCATAAACTACATTTTGGTGCTTATTATAGGGTAGATAGACTTTTAGATGAAAATAAATCGATTTTAGATTAAAATGTTAATGTTGTATACTGATGTTTAATCGTAGTGTGCTTATAATGCCTTAATTCCTGGTTCTTTGTGCCTGCATATATACTTGTTGTAAGTATTTCCGACATATCAAAGGCTTTGGGTCATCCTACGTCTTTAATTAACGCCAGCCTCAAGGAAATACCGTTATAAATCTCAGCGGTTGTACCTGCTTATGTAATACTGCTCTTTTCTTATTCTATTATGACGGGGTGATGATGACTATATTCCAGTGGCTCCAGCAAGTATATCAAAGACTTTGGACAGCTCATATATGACCTTGTTGCTGAAAAGAGCCAGAAATCGTAATTAATCAATAAGTAATTTAAATGCCTTTGGCATATGAATGTTACCAACAGTTAACTATGGAACAACTCTCTTCTCAATTGATGTTCAGCACATAGTATATGGAGCATAGTCAAAAGTCCAGTGTTTCGATAGTTGAATAAGGCACGGGCGGCTCCATTCTACCGTCGCTTGTTCCCAATCATTCTAGTCCCAAGTTCTGTAGAAATATGTTGTAGTCTGGCACATTTTAGTGTTCACAATTGCTAATGTGACTCTTATTCTTCTATAGTATTTTTATCGTTCTGTGTCAAGATGTCAAAATGTCATCGCTAATGAGCTATTTTGCTAGCACACAAAAAATCCTCCCCCCATCCAGACACAGAAAATCCTCCCCACTTCCTAGCAAAATAAGTAATGCATGTGTTATGATATATATTATATAGATATGTTATAAATATATTTATAGATATACATGTAGGTCTAAGTCAAAGATATGACAAACACGCAGACTTTCTGTAATTTGTAGCATTGTGACAATTCTCTATAACGTACCTCCAAGTGTTTAGTCTGGATATCCAGTGTCTTAATAGTATAAGAACAATGGCTTTGGTGGCCTCTATATATGACTGTAGTTGTCATATAGAGTCCCGATGGTAGGCCTATACATCGTACAATTAGAATCTTATATATCGTACATTCCTAATTACCCTCCTCCATGTTATTTTTCTGTTTCTCGTATAGGTGGAGGGTAAACGTTTCTTATATTTTTAAAAGCAGCATTATTTCATTCCTATCATTTCATAATCCAATGTTCCATTGTAATCTTACTATATAATCTTACCATGTCTTGTTTTGTAGAATGAGTGCCTCTCATGATGAACAAATGTCCTCCTTAAAAATATGTCCCAGCACTTTTATCCAGGGTGTGCCATAAAAGTCCCAATTCCATTACATCCATTATGTTTGCAAGGTTGAGGGTTCTGACCTGTTAGCTCAGTTGATACAGCGTTGGACTTATGTTTGCAAGGTTGAGGGTTCTGACCTGTTAGCTCAGTTGATACAGCGTTGGACTTATGTTTGCAAGGTTGAGG
>JAODAI010210070.1:0-10506 GCA_027575025.1 Scotoplanes globosa | reverse complement strand
TTATCAATTATTTACCATTCTACTGCACTGTCCCTAATGATGTAATTGGTAACAAGATGGCGCCTGTCTTTGAGTTGTCCAAACTCTCTATATATACGGCTCTGTGTTCGTCTTCTCCGTATCGTGGCTGGCGATGTGTGGTGGAGGGCTATCGGTAACCCATTGATCCTAGACTAATTATATATTCGCCGGAATACGCTATTGTATATTTAAACGCGTTGTCGAAAATGTGCTACTAAACACAACCAAATCAACCAATCAAAAGCATAATATAGGTCAGGGGATATGACGTAGCATAAACTGAAAATTGGAAAGGTAGTTGCGCCCTAACAAATAAGTAGTCAAATTGTAGACAACTATGCACTGACGCAAAAGTAATCCGAATGTTGACTAGGCCCTACTACTTTTATCAAATTTTACCATCATTAGGTCAAATTTAACCTAATTATGGTCAAATTTGACCAAAGTTGTAGTCAACATTTTGACTACTTTTTACTCCGGTGCATAGTTATCTACAATGTAGTCAAATGTTACTACTTCTTTCTTAGAGTGTGGGCTAAAAACGCCATATTAAATACACGTGATCCCGATGATAGTTCGATGTACCCAAGTATGTATATTTCCTGATAGTATTAATTATTTAGCTCATAATTCATTCATTTGGCCCAACCTTCTTGTAGCAATGGTTCTGAGGCTATGAAGTGGTGCATAGAGTCAGCATGCCCAGAGGATGTCCAAGATGCCACACCCGATAATTGCTGTCTACATCACGTCAATGTACACTCGTGCCCACAAGAATACGTAAGTCTTAATTACGTTAAATATACCTATACTACGTCAATTCCCAGCTTGCATTAACTCCGGTACATCGCATCAATGTATAGAGATACCCATGTACATAATAATACGTAAGTTTAAATTAGGTCCGTTCTTCGTTCAGTAAAGCTACCTGCAAGGTCTCCACCAATGGGAGGGGATAATCACCCCTTCTGAATACAACTAAGTGCAGATTATCCTTCCCTCTTCTCATTTTTGCGGGTATTTTCCCAAAATGAAAATAATAGATCAATCTTAGCAATATTAGGCATTAAGTTACAGAATTATCTGAAATTATCAGCCCAAATGAATAAGAAAATTATATGATTATTTTGTTTTTTATTATTATTTTGTGTGGGGATAGAATGTCCCCCCCCCCTCCCCACTGAATACATACTTTTAGTGTTTGACCTCAAATGACCTTTCACCTCCACCAAAAATAGCACTCTAGTTTGAACCATTTTGTAGATAATGTTCTGCTCTATAACATCAACTAACATTATTTACACACTTTCCTTCCGAACCTTTTAAAAGGTTTTAAAACATGAAACGGGGTGTAAGCATAATACCATTGTATGACAATATGTTTTGTTTAAAACCCCGCAATATACATACTTTGCAAAATTAGCTCAAAATATATTTTTCAATACTTCCTCATTCACATCGAAACATTTGTAATATTCTGACATCACCTTTCACATATTTTCTGATTTTTGTATTGAATATTTTTAAAGTATTTATGTATTTACTTTGATGAGGAATACATGCGTTGTCGTGCTTTCAGTTGAAATGAATATTCTTAATTGGTTGATTCTATTTCCAGTTGAATTGTTTGATTGAACAAAACATCATCGATATAAACACTTTAAACCGAACATAGTTTCCGCAATACACACAGCTCTGGGACGGATACACATCATATTATGTTTTGGACCCTCTACACTCATCCACTTCATGGCAGACCGTCGATCATGTTGACACGGTAGCCGGGTAGACAAACTGGCATATGCAAAGCATGCGAATTTCCGCTGCACACGTCATGTGTGGTGTGCCAATCATTGATAATTCGAGGGACCAGCATATACCATTCCTCTGTTAACAACTAATTCAGTTTTATTTTAGGAGCCATGAATAATAATAATAATATTTATATAGCGCCTTTCCTGCTTAAGACCAGGAGGTCACAGCTCAAAGCGCTTTACATAGTAAATATTTTACATAGATATAAATACAGGTATGAACGTTATGATGGATATAATATTTAACGGCAAATCAACGCAGAGGTTATATAATGTCAAAATCAAATGATATTGATCATACAATACTGATACAGCTATTACAATACTAAATTAAAAAGACTAAACTATTCATTCAAATATCATACTATAATTCAATGAACGTTATGAAGATACCATATTATTAGTAGCCTGTATAAATTAACGTTGTGACTATTCCCCAATAAATTAATTTGAAATAGTGTTGTCGTTTGCCACACCAAAAATATGAGTATATAGCAGATAAAGTAACATCCAAGTTACTGTTAAAATATTATGAAAATAGCATCCTTGTTACAGTCCCAAGAGTACATTACAATTCACAAGTGCCTTAATAAACTCCATGGTTTAAAAATGCCACTGTAAAATATTTCCAAAAAGTAAAACCTGTGTGTTCGAACCCAAGCAACCCAAAACCAAATGTTACACAGTATAACACTGTGTTGATTGAGCTACGAAGTATTTCATTGTTAATCACTGTCATGTTATCGTATTTAAACTAGGCATAGAGAAACATAAATTATACGTCTACACATAGTATTGCTCTAATTTGTGACTCGTCAATATTAACACAACGGCTATAGTCATGCAGATAGATATGGTAGATATCGATATCACCAATAAACTCTCCAGGTATTACCATGTTCCGACGCGACGAACGTTCGAATCTTTTGGAGTTCTTCCCATAGACATATCGAAACCATCGCGACAACACACACCTGAAAACAAACTGTGATAAGTCAATGATATCCTAATTTATGCATTGATTCCAATGTCTTTATTTGGGTATATTTGTGATACCGAAGAATGACAACTATTTTTCATTCATTATTTTATTATCTCTCTCTCTCTCTCTCTACCTCGTGAATCCCTAAAAATGGATGAGGAAGAAAATACTAACTGATAGCCGCATCATTGGCGAAAGCCCTCCACCTCCCTCTGTCTGTAGCCATGACCCTCCAATCACCATCACCTTCAGCCCTCCTAAAATCCCTCTCAACACAGTCCTTCTATCTCAGACGAGGTCTCCCCCTACCTCTCCTATACCAACCTCCACATGCGACATCGCCATTTTCGGGGGTCGTTCTTCATCCATACGAACAACATATCCAGCCCACCTCATGTGCCCCTTATCACCCTATATGTAAGACTCCTATTCATCCCAATCTCCATCTGTATATCCTCCAACCTCCTTCTATCCACCTGCTTATTCCCCGCAGTTTTTCTCATCCAATTATTTTCACATATTTGAAGTCGCTGCCTCTCAAATAAACCCTTCCATTTTACCAACACCTACCGCAACTCTTGCTTACTATCCATAACTATTGCTAGGTCGTCAGCATATAACAGCTTTTTCAGTACATTATTTGTACTGACCTGCTAATCACTTCCATTACCATAATGAAAAGAAGTGTACTGAGAGCACTACCATGCCTAAGCCCAATATTACCCCAAGCTCTTCTGACATCCATGAACCAACCAGAACCCTACCCATTGTACCTTCATATGGGCCCTCCGCCATCCTAATGTCTGATTCAGGTACACCCATTCACCTTCATGCAAATATAACTAATTCCCTGGGAACCGTATCATAGGCCTTCTCCAAATCTACAAAACCCAATGCCATACTCCCTTCCACCTCCAATTTCTTTTCCATCAGCTGCCTAAGAGAGAACAGCCCATCAGTTATCCATCTTCCCCTACGAAAGCCCTGCTATTCCTCCCCGATCTCCGTCTCAACTCTAGCCCTAATCCTTTTATCCAAAATCCTTTCCGAAAGCAAAAACCTGTCCTAGCAGTGTGATACCTCGGTACTTTCCTCATACACACATTGATCAGTCTCATTAACCACTTCACACCCACTTACCCTGTAAGAATAAACATTCCACCCTCGTTTCGTCCAAACCCGCAGCCTTATCCATTTCCATCCGTCTCATATAGTATTATACTGTATTCCACTTACATTGACCCTATAACGTTACATCACTTGTGCCGAATTATGGCTGTTTCGTTGTTTATCGCCTACAAAGCGTACTCGGTGCGACAAGTTGGTGCATTGACAAACACATCGCTGAAACTTGATAAAAGAGTTACTATATGATTTTCTCGAGTGCATGTCTCGCCATGCTTGCACAATAGGAATGCTCTATTATTTACCCTAATATTTTGCCACAATCGGTACGGTAGCCGGGTGAATGAGCGGGTCTATATGAATATGTCAGACACATATTTCAACATGATTGTGCTTGACGTCATCAATACCATTATCGTAACGACCACACCCCTTTAAATCGCCCGCATTATAATACACAAAGGTTGAACGTACTATAATACATACATACCCAGAGTCATTATAATTATTTGTGTAAACTTATTAAATAATATAATATAACTGGGCCAAAATCAAAACCACCGTTTTTGCGACAGACGTAATTTGACCAACATTTCCCTTTGATTTCATTCCATGTTCATGAAATCACACATTATTAAACAAATAATTTGTTCAACAAGAAATAAAAGCCACATATATGTGCTGAAGTATGTTGCTATGGTAACCCAATGTATTATTGCGACAGACGGAATGTACTGAGTTGACGGCTTGATAATGGCTGAACGTTTGTGTTAATATTGAACTGTGATTGTACTTTATAGTGTCTTAACTTAATACAGTAAGGAGGTTAAACCACTTTTATCAATAACAAAGACAGAAAAAACTATAAAAGGAAACTTTGGGTAACTTGATTTATTTTCTAATTTAAAAAAATGTAGGTGCAACAGACATAGTGTAACCATAACAATATATTAAAGGACAACTACACCTTGTAAATAATGTTAGTTGGTGTTATAGAGCAGAACATTATCTACAAAATGCTTCAAACTAGAGTAAAATCGACCATTCCGTTCTCAATATATTGATGTTTGAAATTTTCAATTTTAGAACGCCACTTTTTTACAAACGTCTTTATCAAGACTATGGTCCTTACACTAAAGTACAGATATAGCCTGATAAATGGCTTGTAAATACGTTTTCTCGAAAAATTAAAGTCCGATAATGTTCAAACTTGGCACGAAGGCTGACATCAATGCATACAAGACTTGTGTTATTTTTGGTGGAGGTCAAAGGTCATTTGAGGTCAAACACTGAACACGTGATTTTATATATATATCATGAATATAAACATGCAATATATATGTAGAACACTTTAATTGTCAACACAGTAAACAGAGTTTAATGATAAAACTGCTTCAATTTTCGGACTGATTAATAGGTATTTACCTGAAAGTTCACATTTGATATAGTTAAGAGAAATTATACTTACCAATAGTACGGCCGGTGTGATGCAGCACCAATTAGCAATCCACCACCAGAATAATGGGAAATCTACGAAGCCGTCTCCAATCATAGCTCGTATGTCGTTCTTGAAACGATTGACACCGTAGATCCAGGAGAGACTGGCACATTCGAAGAACGCAAACATAAGCAGACTGAAACTAGCCGCGTAAGAGTCAAACAAGTTCGCCCAGTAAGGTCCTGCCTATTAACATAAATACACAATACTATATTGAGATACTATTTGGTAAGTAATTAATAGTTGCGCGTAGTCAAGTAAAAAAATAAGCCGGCATGGCTCGCCAAATGTGAAGATCATGCATCTTACGCCTATAATCCAAAATGCCGGCCGTAGTTACAGATTCGCCAGTAATAACGTACCCACATACATGATAATATAAACACGTTGGTATCACCTATGCAGACGTCAGTCGAAATATGCACCCCACCCCCTCAAGGGTTCACCCCAGTTCACAAATGTGTGATATTTTTTAGTAAAAGATTCACCATAATTATTATTTTGTTAGCTGAAGATTCATCTCTGAAATCTACAAGACATGTATATGACTTTGTACACAGTTCACTCCATATATGAAGATATTAGTTCAAGATTCACCACACATCACTAGTTCATTAGTTAAAGATTCACATTGCATCTATTTTGATTAGGTGTAGATTCACGGTGAATCTTTTACTAGCTTGAGGGGGTATGGTGGAGATTCACATTGACGCCTGTATTAATAACATATAAAAATATGCGTAACATATTACAGTTACATAAATTTAAGAATTTACCGTTTAGATTCTAGTACGTTATTTAAGCACGTAACTGCTAAACCAAACTATTACATAACAACGTGACGTCTTGTCTGGTGTCCGTTTAATAGCAGATACGTAATTAAGTTTCGTATACCATTCTAGTTAACGTCATTTAGTTACGTAGCTGATACCAATATGTACTATTTAAGGTAGCATTATTTAGTTACCGTGCCAATACCACACTGCTACATTATAATGTCAGTGTTACGAAGCCGAATTGTTACGGTACGTAAGGTAACACTCTGGTGTGAGCTTGGTAGAAATAATTTACGCATTATTTCGAATGACGTAATTTAGTTACATAACTGCTGCCAAACCATATTACGTAACAACGTGACGGCATAGTCTAGTGTCAGCTTGGTAGAAACTACGTAACTAATTTACGTATTATTTTAGGTGACGTAGTTTAGTTGCTTATACTAACACCAACATATTACGTAACAGCGTGACATCATACTCTGGTACCAGTTTAGTAGGAGTTACGTAAGTAAGTCACGTACTATTCTAAGTAACCTCATTTATAACTGACACCACACTCTTACGTTCAACTGTGACGTTCCTGTTGTGAAGCCAAATTGTTACGTTTATATTCAAAATACATAAACTTCGATCAAGTTATCAAGTTATTAAGTTTTAATATCTACTTGGCTCTGTAACTGGAATATATATATATATATATCCAACAACGAGTATCGACATGCACAGGTTAGCACACACTTATGTATTAAGCACAATATAAACAAAAAAGTCAAAAGGAGAGAGCCCCCATAATTCTGACATTAACCTCCCGAAAAAATACTGGGTATATACCTAAATAAATATTAGTAATATGACAGAAATATATTATATGCCCATAACATATCGATTAAGATATCTTGATGTTCAAAAACTAACTACACGTACACCATGGCGCTTGGCATA
This sequence comes from Scotoplanes globosa, assembly GCA_027575025.1. Lineage (NCBI taxonomy): Eukaryota > Metazoa > Echinodermata > Holothuroidea > Elasipodida > Elpidiidae > Scotoplanes > Scotoplanes globosa. The sequence goes on along the minus strand of JAODAI010210070.1, from coordinate 3,345 downwards.
GGTTGTCTTGAGGTGGGTGGGGTGTCGGTAATTGTTCTGACTCCTTATAAATTTTAAACTATTCTATATGCGTTCCGTATAATATACCCTCTTACAAAAATGTAAATTATGGATGATCGATGCAAATGGTGCAATAGTTGATCTATGGCAACAAAACAATTAATATAAATATTTCGCAATTAATACATTTAAATTTGAACCTCTGTAAAAGTTATAATAGGTTTAATTTACGACACCAAGCGACTACGAAAATGGGAGAGGGAAATACTTTTAAATTAAAACTTCATGTCAGGTGGTCATCCAATTCATAGATTTGACGTCAAATTTGGATTATTGGAATTCGAGAAAGTCGTTCGCATGTGAAAGTCGTGATTGCTCTAGGATAAAAAACGAAACCGTACTAGGCCCGACCCTATTCCCCAGATTCGAACCATGTATATCCCAATTGATGAATGTCATAGCATCTATATAACCACAACCGGACCGTAACCGCTCGGCCACCACCCCGGTTTGAACAGCAAGTAGATTAAGACTACACACAATGCAGGCAGCCAATGACACATTTCATAATAATTATATATGTAAATTAATATAAATATTTATAAAGTTAATATTAATTGAAAAGGATTGTAAGGTTATTACTCTTGATTTCGTAATACGTTTTAATAGAGTATAGCGAAAGGCGGCGAGGGAAGTGTGTCAAAAAGTGATTGAATGGTGGCTATGCAAGGAGCAGGTGGCAGTAGAGTCCATGGAAACACTGGAAAGGGTGGCACATAGCTTCGGTGAGCTATTCGGGAGCAGGTGGGGAGTGTATAGTATGAGTGGGGTCTTTTGAAATAGGCTTTTGTGGGAGTTTCAGAACAACTTTGTCGAAGGACATCGGATAAGCGTGTAGGGATTGTGAAATAAAAATCAGATGTGGTGGACATATAGAGGCCGATGTGAAGAGGGAGGCATAGAATAAATTAGATGAGATTAGAGGATAGGGGATCAACCTAACTTAGCAATACGGCACATGTATGGATATAAAGGGATCATCTAGAAGGGCAGTATATAAGGCATGGGTCGATGGTAACATTTATAAGCAGCTGAAAAATGACCGAGCTAGCTAGGGAGGTAACAATATCCTTAGAATGGCACGGCGCAGAAAGGAAGATGTTGTATTTGTGAAAGGAGAGAGAGTCGCAAAGGATCAGGATATGAGCTTGGTCATCAGTAACGATGGTTTCATTAGAGTCAGAGAGAACACCTTCAAGGAGCTGTATAACCAGGCGATGTGCTGACTTGGATTACCTATTGCAGTGAGGAGTATGATTGAGGTGCATTTCAGAATTGAAAGTAGATTGTGTTCTGAGAAGAATGAAGGGGGTTAAGAATGCGGGATTGGATTACACGCGGGTGGACTCAATGTTTGGTATTACTGAGGAAATGAAAGTGCAGAGGCTAGGGAGATTGTTTAACATGTGTTTGAAGGAAGGGAACATAATAGCGACTAGCGGCAGAGGGTCCTTATTGTGTCCATTTTGAAACGTAAATGGGATATTCATGACCCACGGAAATATGGAGGTATCACATTATTGTGGCAAGTTTTTTTTAATCTTCTGGAAAGTATTTTGGGTAGAAGAATTAGAACAAGGGCTTGAACGGAGAATGAAGAGGAACAGCAGGGGTTTCAGAAGGGAAGAAGGACAAGTGATTGTCTCTTATCACTTGGGCAGTTGATGGAAAAGAGATTGGAGGCTAGAGGGAGGATGGTATTGGGTTTTGTGGATTTGAGGAAGGCTTATGATACAGTACCTAGGGAATTAGTAATGTTTACGTTGGGGTGCACGGGTGTGCCGGAAGTGAGAGTTGGGATGGTGGAGGGTCTTTGCGAGGGTGCAAAAGTTAGGGATGTTGTTGGTTCGATACCGTCAGAAGAGTTTGAGTTAAACATTAGACTCAGAAAGGATAGTACACTAAGTTCTCTACTTTTAATTTGGTAATGGGAGTGGTTAGCAAGTAAGTCAGTACTTACTAAGACCGCCCCACAAAAAGCTTTTATATACGCCGACAATCTGGCAATAGTTATGGAAAACAAGCATGAGTTGCAGGAGGTTTTTGGTAGAGTGGCATGATTTAGGTGAGATACATGGGTTATGTGTGATCGTCGGTAAGACCGAGGTCTTGTCAGTTGGTGCTCAGCGACCGGAGTTGGGAATAATCTCTAGAAGACAAAGGTATTAATCAGAGCGATAGTTTTGCATATCTGCAGGGGATTCATATCTGGTGATGGGCGATATGATATATGGAGATACAAAAATGCTTCAATCCGGGCTGGCTCTGACCTGGATAATGTAGAAGGGGATATGATAGATAGGCACATTTCGAAGAAATTAAAAGGGAACATTTTGGGTACATTTGTTATTCCAGTATGTACGAGCTTGAAACCATGGCTCTGTTCAGGGCCCAGCAACAACGTCTTCAAGTGTGTGAATATAACTGGATGAGAAATATCACAGGAGTTAAGCGGGTGGATAGAGGAAGTTTAGTTGATATAAGGGTGGAGATTGGGATGACAATGAATCCACAGTGAGGTTTATTATGAGGAAAAATAATGTGGGCTGGACATGTGGAACGGATGGATGAAGAGAGGCTCTCAAAAATAGCAATGTCGTACGTGGAAGCTGGTATAAGAGGGAGGGGGAGGACGCCAATGAGATGGAAAGACTGTGTTGAGAGGGATTTTAGGCGCTTTGGTGGGGATGTATATTGGAGGATCATGGCTATGAATTAGAGGGGTGGAGAGTTTTGACCAATGATGTGGCTGTCAGTTATAGTATTCTTCCTCATCCCTTGTTAGGGATAAATAAAGTAGAAAGATATATAAAATGATTGAGGCAATATATTTTACCTCCGTCACACACAATAATCCAATTAAGAATCCCGTGAAACACACACCGGCCAGGACGTATACCTTACGGTGTCGTAACTTCTCCGGGAATTCGTCAACTATTGCTGTCACAACTGTTTCGACGATTGCAAACTGGGAAAATAATAATTATACCGATTCAAATGGCAATTAAGAAAAACATAATGTATATGTATATGATGTACATGGTCTTGCGAAAAAAATCACTCATAATTAAGGATGTGTAAATTAAAAATCAAGTCAAAAATGTTAGCAGATACAGTTAAGTCTACATAAAGTTGCAGAATAGTAAATATGAAAGAATATGGACATTATGGACAGAATATGGACATTAATAATAATATATAAACACATCATAAAATGTAGCTTTAGTGATCCGTTACCAAGCAGTGTGGTGATTGGTAACCTTGAATTACTTTTACCCATTTGGT
>JAODAI010209959.1:0-10506 GCA_027575025.1 Scotoplanes globosa | reverse complement strand
GAGATAATGGACCTCCCGATCGAAACACGATTATTCACTCCTACAGTCCGCTAACTTCAGTCTAGAAATGTCAATTGTTAATTATTTAAGAATAATATTAATAATGATAAGTAGACTGAAGCTTGAACTGTTTAATCATGGCAGGTGACGTTGTATTGTTTTAGTGACAGTTGTTTTGTTAATGGTCAAGTGAATCGTGTTATTGTAATATGCAAAATATAAGGCTAAAAGAGATCGACAGATGTATTGAGGGAATGGAGTATTTAGACTAAAAGTATTAAACGGTTTCTGTATGGAAAGGATTTTTTTAAAAGAAACATACAAATGTTATATTACAATTGCTCACTCAGTTGTCTGAACACAATTTTAAGATCACGGGCCGATGGTGCTCACACTTCGGTCTGTCGATGGTCGTTTGACGTCATCAAATAAGTTATAATGCCTCTACCGTCAATTAGTATTCCAATGAACTGTTCAATGTGCTAATGTATACGTATTGGTTAGTAGGGAGGCTCAATACCGACTTGAATTACCGATCGGCTGATGTATATGTGGCTCCTTGGCATTGGTCGGTAATCATCTAGGAGAAGGAAAACTCCGATGTAGCACCGCACACAGCGCATGGGCTGTACTGTGTGGCTATTTATCCCGATTGATGGGGCTTGTTAACCTTGGTTGGTGGCCATCTAGAAGAAGGAAAACTCTGACGTAGCAACGCACACAGCGCCTGGGCTGTACTGTGTGGCTATTTATCCCGGTTGATGGGGCTTGCTAACCTTGGTTGGTGGCCATCTAGGAGAAGGAAAACTTTTTCCTTTTTCCTTATTCATTGTCATATATATTGTACTAGATATGTATATCCTTTATAACACATATTGTGTAAGAACTTTTTAAAAACGTCTTCAACTCAATGGGGAAACATAGATATTACTCAAATTTGAGAAAAAAATCATCTTATAATTAAAATATATCTGGACACTGTAGACGGATTTTACTAGACCAAAGATAAACATTTACATATCAATATAAGGCTATAAGTTATTGGGCAACTGCAACAAAGCGCAGAATATAATAATTATATTACCCTATTCTAACCTTGATACTATTTCCAGAAAATCGGACGAAGTGATTGGTTAATACGAGCATGTCGACGTTCGTTCACGGCCAGGAACACACATTACATTTCTTGGTGATCATTTCAAAGGAACGATATGTATAGGAATAGTTGCCATATGCATCGGTGTGATTGGTCAATGAACTGAATTTGTCTTATGTATAGTAGGGATAAAAATCACGACTCCGGGTAATATGGGATTTGTCCATTCTATCAAAGCCATGGATATGTCGCCCAGTTCAGTTTAAACTAATCAGCATTTATATCACCGGAAGGTTAGGAAATATGCCAATTAAAGTTAAAAATTATAAACAAATCATAATGTTTAGTTGCTACTTCTGTCACGGTAAGTTTGAACTTGACAAAATATAAATATATTTTCAACTATTTGAAACTGTATTAAAACTATAACTTCCCATTTTGAACAGACTGTTTTTCCTCAAAATGAGCGTAATAATTATATGTAAAAATGGATATGAGTATTACGTAGTAATTTTGATAACTCAACAACGGAACATCCTACCCACGTTCATTGTAGCATTATTAGGAAATAATCTCAACAACAATTCATGACTTCTTGGTAATATCCCTGGATTTAATAGAATGGATCACAATTGTAGAAGTTAATAAGCCTTTTCGCAGTATGAGAAATTTGCATATGCATGAGGATGTCATCAAAGGTCAGCGAAGCAAAACAAATGGAACAATGGAATCTGGTATATACCATGGCCACGGAATTGAGCACTATACGCGCATGCACCGCGGCGCTATTCGTTGTTCGATTAGACCGTGAAAAGGCTTATTAACTGGGTTTCCTTTTACTGGTTTATGCACTGAATATTATTAGTCGGGTCCATTCCAAACGTCGATAGTCCATCTCTGAGCGGTTAGTAGTTTATAGTATATGTTGATTCCAGAGCAACTTTGGAAGTCAATCAAATACGATATGATAATTTCTGTTCAATATTTCGACGCTTTATTGTACAATGAGCCAAAGAGCGAATATAAATAATAATTTAAATTGTGATTATTGCCTTGAAGTTCTCACTTGATGTTCAGCATCACCCGCGATTTAGAGTATGTGGTCAGCAATCCAATAAACCTTGACTTCTAGAAATGACAAAGCCTAATATTAGTGATCGCTGGGCTAAACACTATAGTCTTTAAACACAACCAATATTCACACTTCAGTAACTGGAGTAATATCAGGCTTCGATGTGTCAATCAGTATCATTTTCACTTCATCAAGCTAAACTAACGCCCAAATATTAATTGTCAAAATCCAACCATCATAATTAAGTGTTATTCTTTCACGCTTGAAACCATTACAGTTCATTAAAATAAACTATTTAACTATATATTGGAATTAATTCCAACTTGTCATCCAATCAGGTATGGTCATTGCTGACATGAAGACCTACGGTGTATAGTGGTGTTTGCAATGGGAACCACGGGTACATTCTCCTACGCCTTCACAACCACTGTATCAGTGTGTGTGGCGGGAGTCGCAGACTGCCAGTCGAAATACATATATACACCACTCTAACCATGTCGAATATAGATTTCTGACATATATATGGTTCTAAAATCGAACGTTAATAGCATTCTATAAACTCCTGTATTGCAACAGGTTATACAATCCATCAATGAATCAAATAATTGATAAAGCGCCTAATATCCACAATTTCAAACAATGTTCAGTGACGCTGAAAGTCAAACAGAAAAAGCTCTTGGAAATAGGAGGGACTTCAATTGGCGCTTGAATGTGTTGATGTTAGGAGAAACTCTGTATAGTAAATTGTTCCAAACTTCTGGCGCCGCAACCGAGAAGGAACGGCGACCGTATGTCAAGATATTCCATTTAGGTACGGTAAGAAGGTGTCTGGGGATGAACGAAGATAACGTGTGGAAGAATAAGCCCGTATAAGGTTGAATATATAGCTGAGAGCAAGCCCATTTAGCAACTTGTAGGTAACTCCAATAATTTTAAAATCAATACGATATGAAACTGGCAACCAGTAGATCTTCAGCAAAGCACGGTGGTATGTTGGAATTTATTGGTGCAAGTCATAGTTCTGGCTGTAGTATTTTGAGCACGTTGCAGACGTTGTAATTTGTTGTGTGGTAGACAATTTAGCAATGAGTTACAATAGTCCAGCTTGGATGAAATTACTGCATGGAGTATTGTAGAATAGGATTTTACTTATAAATGGTCTAATCCTCCCAATTTTCTTGAGAAAAATAGTGTTGATAAGTTGTTCAAACGAATAGACCTCGTCAAATATAGCCACATATTCCTCATGGACTATGCTGGAGCGATGGTATTGGATCATATATTTAGTTTAGAAATAGACCGGAAGCAGAGTGGTCAAATTTAGAACGGATAACAATATATTCGGTCTTAGAATCATTCAGTTTGAGTGTATTTTATGTCATCCAATGTCATCACAAGCTGCAATGGTCAACGGTTTATAGCTGTAGGCCAGCCAGTAGTATACGTATACCTGTATGTATTCGTATAGTATATATAATATAATAATAATAATGATTTATATAAAGATTTTCTTGCATAGGACCAAACGTCACACCTCAAAGTGGTTCACAGTGATATAAAAATGTTACTGCGTACATATGTAGCACATGACCCGAACATAACCAATGTTCATGGAAATTAAAATGGTGGAAATCATAATGAAGTGTGGAAAGATGAGTCATAAGAAACTTCTTAAAACTAAAACGGATCAACGTATCACACGATTTAACAATATCTGGTAATTAATTCCAAAGTATAGTAGCTCCAAATGCAAAACATTTACTACCATAGCAATTGATATTGGAAAGTAGCTGTACTATTTGATATTTACTAGAAGAGCACAAGTTGGTAGAAGTTTTATAAGAATGAATCATGTCACCAACGTAAAGCGGCTAATTAAGGTAATAACAAGGATGTTGAAGACAATGCAAGATTTAATAGGAAGCCAGTGTAGATCATAACGTATATGGTATACCATGATTACGTCTAGCAGATTTTTAAATAATACGTGCAGCTGTATTTTGAATTTTTTGAGACCTAGAAACCTGTTCATTTGATAATTCAAACAAAAGAGAGTTAAACAAATCAAGCTTTGAAGAAACAAATGCATGAATTAAAATTTCCGCACTCTTTTGATCAGGATATTTCCTGATAAACGAAATATTGCGCAAGTCTTTGAAAATGATATTCCTAAATAATGCGTTATCAAACAATGCTCCAAGGTTTCGTAATTTATCGGAAACCTTAATTTGATGCCCATTCACAGCCAGAAATGGAATTTCAGGAGTATATATACTTACTCAATCATGTCGCTCCCTGATGCCTATTGGTAAATCCCAGTGGGGTCAGGCCTGAGTGGGGTACGACTTTCTGTTTTCCAAAGTCGTATAATAAAATTGTACCCCACTTGCTTGTTCTTTGAGATTTCAGGGTACACAGCACACTCGTTAAATTGCTTGAATGGGCACGGCCATTCAAGTACGGTGTGTAATTGGTATTTTATTGACATAGATAAGTATTTATATTGTCAACAGTACAATGGGTCAAGTCAATACAAATATTGTTTGTCACAATTGTAATAGCAGCGTCATGATTTGTTACGAAAAACGATAAATTATGTTTTTCCTACGTTAAGCTTTAACTTGTTATTAATAATAATAACACATGTGACATAACACCGTGAGTGGGTACCTTAAATGGCAAAAACTAAGTTGTGTACCCATATAGTGGCACAACCGTTATGTATATAATTATGAAACTAGTAGTATGCCGGCCTATTTGCAATATCAGCAATATTTGTTGTGGTTTCACTTTCTATTTCCGTTGCGTGTCACGACTATCATATTTTACTCTTAACCGAAATATTGCCGCTGTTGTTACTTTCACCTTCACTATGTCACCTGGTCTCAATATTTGTTATTTCCTATATTATTCTAGAACAATTATACAATTGACAGTTTGTTCTATTCTGAACCATTGGTCATATCAACGGGTAAAGTTATAGCCTATATACGACTGTGTTGATAATGTACGTCGGTATCGTAACGAAAGAAAACAAGAGCTACTCTTCATGAAGATTCCTAGCTAATGTTTCCCTTTGAAATATTCCAAAATATATTTAGTATTTTTCGATTGGGTATAGTGAGGGTGGGACAATGAATTCCCATATATATCAATTCACCATAATTTCGAAAATTACTATGTTGTTGCAAAAATGAAGTAGATCGGGAAATCATACCAGAATCTATAACAGACATACGGTTATTTTTTCCAGACTGTCATGTAACAAAAATACACTGAATTGGGCCATGCATAATTATTTATTATGTTTGTTTCAAAAGCAAATCCTATTAACGCCTTCGAAGCCAAGGAATCGATTTCGGCTTAAATTATCTAGATATGGTTATATTAATTGAATTTTCAAACTATTGGATTGTATGTTAGTGTTTATAACCACTCATTCGTACTAATGCGGTCGACACTTTGCGGCTTGTAGGTGAATGTTCTACCCTTACTGCAACTATCACAGAGTGTCGGTTGGTTAATAATAACTTGTTTAGGATTCCTACAATTTGAATATTGATTCCCAGAACTGGTTCCTTAAAAGCTCCCGGAATCAAAAGACTATTTCCCCATGCAAATATGTAATTTAAGTCCCAAATTTCACAAGGTTTTATTTATTTTGTATTATTTAAACAGATAGCAAATCGAATTGGTGGTGGTATGACAATGACAATGAAAACGGCAACAATTATAGCAACAATCCAAACTGGTTATTAAAACTGGTTTTAATATTATTAAAACCTAATACTATTTAAATCCTTAAATGTTTTTGACTGTATATTTTTAAACGATATATAACAAAATAAGATTATGATTCACATAGCTTATTAACATCAAATTTCACAATGTTTCTTAATATTTATACCAAAATTACTATCGCTAAGTAACTGCAATGTAACAATTAAATTTCCACCTAAAGTAATATACGCGATTGCTGCCCACTATGGAGGTGAAGTGGAAGTAGGTTGGCTGTATACATTGCTACATAATGGCCTACCGTTACGTTTTTAAATTAGTATACCATTTAGTTTCCTTTCTGTACGTGATTTTTTTTAAATTCATGGCTATATTGTAAATAATTCAGCAATTGGAAACTTACAAGTATAGGTCCAATACAGAAGGGAGAGTTGTTTTAGTCTCCTCGTTTCATTCACATCAGTACCATTGGCACGGCAACAGGGTAACACAAGCCATGCAGTTGGCCATACGTGACGTCACTTTTAGTCTTCAGAAATACGTTTATCAAAGTTAAAAATACGTGTTTAAATGACCAACAACAACACTTAATATATCGAAAACGAAATGACCTATTTGACTACTGTCTGAAGTATTTTGTAGATAATTATCTGCTCTGTACTATCAGCTAACACTATTTACATGGTTTCTTTGCCCTCCAATTATACACAATATTTTTACAATAACAAACTACGTACTGCCACGACATCTAAACTGTATGGGTTATACATAAATTAGTATGCCAACTTGAGACATGCGCATTTTAAACATAAAATCAATAACACCTATTTTATTTGAAAAAACATTATCCAATTAGTAATATGTAATATAAATATTGCAGTTGGTGATGAGTAAATACTTTTCAAGAGAAAATAGACGAAAACATCATCTCTGAACCTGTATATATTGACAATTGCATATTTTACGAGTAACGGAGACACCAAAATGGTTACTTCGCATTAAGTTACAAGGAAACTTTCTGAAACATCTGTTGGATAAATTCCATATAACTACAGCAAGTGCACAACTTGAAAATGGTTAAACATGAAACATAATAATTTGACAAAATACATAAATTTGATGAAATGTGCTGTCCTGTCATAATGAAGATTGCCGACAGAATACCCGATCTGTTGTGGTACGGGGTATTGCGGGTTATATAGGTGTGGGTAGCTTTGAGATATTTCATCAAGTTTCGTGGTTTATATTTCAAGCTTTGTTAATTGCATTATATTTATTGGGTCATTTTTTGTCTTTACCTTGAAAGGGTGCACCGTCAACACGCATGCCAACACCATAGTTATTTGACACACTTCATTTCGCAAATTATTATGTTATTAGTTTGGCATAAACTATTCATAATGTGACTTACATATGTTATATGGTATATCGAGACGAACCGATCCATAAATTCATCAAAACAACGAGTGTATGAAGGAATTAATGAATGCAATGCTATATTAATGATGAAGTATCATTGGACAGTGTGTAATCTACCCAGTGCGTCGTACACTCTAACAAATGTTTGGTCAAATTTGACTAAGTATGAAGTTAGCCATGCACCCAACTAAATTTGGTCAAAAACGACCAATCTATTTGGTAAAAATGACCAAACACTAAACATTTTTTGACCAAATAATGGTCCTTTTATACCAAATATGTTGATATTTTTTACCAAATTTGGTTGGGTGCATGGCTGACGTCACACTTGGTCAATTTGACCGAACCTTTTTAGAGTTTACACAATATATTTACACAACAAATACTATTTTGTACATACTTCGTGATCATGTGTTAATCCTACATGATTTAATTCATGGAACTAATTCATGTTACACATAGTTGAAACGTAGTCAGAACATTTCTATGACTATGTTTTATTTTGTTTTATTAAATTATTCATAAACAGGGGATATATGACTGGCAAGCCAAAGTGTTCTCCCCGGGGCCCCTGCAATACATATACGTTGAAGTTATAAAACAATTAATATGATGAGTACGGATATGATTAGATCAATGTAAAAATAAAAATATAAATATATATAAAATAATACAGTCTTAACATCCAAATATACAAAATCGCAACAATTCTACAATCTAGCTCGTGGTATACATACGGTGGCTTATAGAGGTCTAAGGATAAATACAGAAGACGTACACTCTAAAAAATGTTGTTTAGATTTTTCTACACAACACATGTGTCAAATGTATTGCACACAACGTTGTGTAAGATACACCTGTATAACATATATTTTACACCACACCGTGTAAGATACATCTGTAACAAATGTATTTTACACAACGTTGTGTATAAGTCAGTGATAATACAATTACCAATTTAGGGGCGTGGCCTAACTTGACAGGGCGTGGCCTAAATTTCTTAAATGTGATTATTGTAATAGACTCTTAGTACTATTGCAATAAGGTTTATTATAGACTGGATTTCGTATATATTGGTATGGTAAGTAAATGTAATCAATGTTGAAGTAAAAAAGAAGGTACATTCAATTAATAATTTCATGTTAAACATTTTTTCTTATTTGGAGATGCGTCCAAATATTCAGTGCATTGTATACACTACCTAATTGCTTATTTCCTTATTTAAACATAATACAACCTATAAACATATACATTTTAACACAATGTTTTAAATGGAACTGTTTACTGGTTGTAACCAAAAATTACCAATGGTAATTATGTGTTAGTTAATATAATTGCGTTATATTGTATATATTTCATGAAATTTAAATACAATTCACATGGCCGCATGTGTCGCCCATGTTGATTTCGTCAAATTAACACAACACATGTGTAAAAATAATTATACACAACTTTCTACACAACATTGTGCCAATTCTACATAAATAAAGCATGTGGGCGGCGGACACAGTCGTTGTGTAGAAATTAACACAACTTGTGTAGATATTTTTTAGAGTGTAGTATACATCATCTTAAATCTAATAAGATATATAACGAAAACACAATTCACACACTAAACAAAACAACATTTTCGAAATCAGCTGATACTTATTGGAAAAAGCTGTCCACAATTTGCTCAGAAACTGCTCCAAATCTAAATACTAATCCACAAAGCAACACGTACGCTTTATAAATCTTGATACTGCTAAATTATCTAGAGATAGAAAAATGTTAGACTTCAAATTATTGTAAAGATGTATATAGAAAAGAAAGAAAAACTACAAGGAATACAATTGTTAAACAACAACACTTTCTAGTAAAATCATCACACGATAAAAAACTAATTGATGAAATCTCTGAAATTGAAAATAGGAAAGATGACTCCCACCATTTCTTTAAAGCCATTCTTTAAAAGTAATTCAACATAAATCAAAAGAACGAATTGCAATTAAAGTCGACAACACTCACTTAGGTAGCATAGACTCCCAAATTAAATAAATAAGCACCATTTTGAAAGCATTGTTAATTGCACTAAGCCTATTTCCAATCCTAATTAAATATATTTTCTGAAAAATTCACCAACCCCTTCAGTAAAAATGAAATTAGAGATGCAATATCTTCTCTAGAAAACAATAAAAAAACGACTGTGACAAAATTACAGCTGAACATAGGCCTAAATATGCCCCATGCATACACTAGCATACTGCTACTATTCTTAATAATAGCAGAAACTGGAATATTTCCTGCAGAAATTAAGCAGGAAATGTTAACACCGTCATTCAAAAGCCCGGTAATTGTATATTGGAACTATACCGTCAAACAAATCAGACATCTTGGTCATCATAATTAGCGAATATACGTTTCTTCAGTTTGGACATGTTTCTAGACTCAACGATAACGTCCCAGCAAAATTCGCACTGAGATAAGCACTGAAACACACGAAGAAACCGAGAGGAAGACCGGTGACCACATTATTTGGCACATTAACTTGAAAGTCGCAAAGGTCGAAACATTAACAATTTTGATGATGCAATGAACCTTGCGCAATATCGAATTGGGTGGAGGGATATTATTACAGAGCATGTCGCCTAGAAGTGCCTTCGGCGCATTATAAACGCATCAGTGGATGTGACTCAACCTACTACTAGTAGGTCTACTATAGTACAAGCTTCTATTTCCGTGCACTTCAATTTACGTGCACTAAATTTAAAATTTGTATTTTTTTGGCGAAATCTTAAAATTTTCCGGAAGTATACTGAATTAGTCTACCTATGAACCCTCTTGGGGTCGACTATCGCATAATTGGTTTAATGGCATTATATTGATTTAATGACGGCATTAAATATTTAATGACGGCATTAAATCGATTTAATGAGGGCATTATATCAAATTAATGCCGTCATTTCCTATTTAATGAGGGCATTATATCGAATTAATGACGGCGTTAAATCAACCAATCAGAATAGTGAAACTTTTGACAAATGAACCTCTCCAATTGGTTGATTTAATGCCTTCATTAAATCGATATAATACCGTCATTAAATGTATTTAATGCCGTCGTTAAATATTTAATGCCCTCATTAAATCGATATAATGCCGTCATTAAATGTATTTAATGCCGTCATTAAATATTTAATGACGG
>JAODAI010209958.1:0-16298 GCA_027575025.1 Scotoplanes globosa | reverse complement strand
GCCCTCTATATATACCTACACATGTGTGGGTTCGACGAGTTCACCAATGACTCGGCTAATAATTGGTAATGTGCCTTGATCAGTTAACATTAGGTTAACATTAGGTGCCCCGCTAACAGATGGAGGGGTCAACTTTCATTGTTCCTCTTTCAATTGCCGTGACATGTAATGCCACCACCCAACAAGTGATTATAATTCATTGATTGATTAATCTTCATGGCCGTTTTCAACGCAGAGGTTACATAGCCATCCATTTTTTTATATACTAGTTAGAGCCACTGAAATATAAACATTATCACTCCGTATTCGAACTGCTGACCTTCACGCTCTATCGACTGAGCTAAAACCGACAATGGGCTTGTGATTGTGAGTTCGAATCCCCTGCTGGCTGGTCAGTTTGACACGTACCCATGATCAAGGCACGCACTTTTACTTCACCCGTGTGTTTCAATGTGAAGCTACGAGGTGAGTGTGTGTCAATTGATCTAGTTGCTCCCTCTATATATACCTACATCCGTGTGTTTCAATGTGAAGCTACGAGGTGAGTGTATGTCAATTGATCTAGTTGCTCCCTCTATGTATAACCCGTGTGTTTCAATGTGAAGCTATGAGGTGAGTGTATGTCAATTGATCTAGTTGCTCCCTCTATATATAACCCGTGTGTTTCAATGTGAAGCTACGAGGTGAGTGTATGTCAATTGATCTAGTTGCGCCCTCTATGTATAACCCGTGTGTTTCAATGTGAAGCTACGAGGTGAGTGTATGTCAATTGATCTAGTTGCGCCCTCTATATATACCTACACATGTGTGGGTTCGACGAGTTCACCAATGACTCGGCTAATAATTGGTAATGTGCCTTAATCAGTATATACAATGTTTTGGTGCTATATAAATATAATAACTATTATTATTTTCTGTTCAATTTTAAGGACAACCCCGTTTTGTCGACGTCTACGGTGCTGATAAAACTACGGAAAGGTCTCTTTCTTTTACGTTTGTTAAGAGAAAAGAGTCGCCCGTCAACGAGGTACTGATATTTTTAATTTTAGTTATATAACTATAAAATTATGTAACTTAAATAGAGTTTTCAGTGGAATCAATTGAAACTGAATTGAGGCTGTTTATCTCTATGTGCATTAAGCGTCACGGGTATATTCGTTATAACATATATCATTTACGCTGATTAGTGTAACTATGGCTGTAGCGTGTGATAAGGGGGTAGGGGTATCCGCCCACCTCAGTCGCAACCAGTCGGGCTGAGTCCGAGTCGGGGGAAATGATGCGTAAGTCGGGTGAAAATGATATGGTGATAACAAATTGAATATATATAATTGTAGAGTACTAGCTAAGTAACCGTGGTCTATTGGGATTGCTCTGGATTGTAAAGTAACCGTGGTCTATTGGGATTGCTCTGGATTGTAAAGTAACCGTGGTCTATTGGTATTGCTCTGGATTTTCGATTATATGGTTAAGAGTACGATCCCCGTAAGAACCATTGGTTGACACCCGGAAGGGCATCCGGTCATAAAATGCTACTTAGTAAGACACCGTCTAAGCCCCGTAAGGGGAGTGGCAGACATTATTAAACACCTTCATAATTGTGTAAAAATAATTGAGTCACTATAGAAAACATTACGTAGTATTTTCGGCGCAAAGCCCCGTAATTTGTTTGGCATATAACATTATACTGCTATAGGGGGAAATTAGTAAATTTTGTGGAAATTGTGACGTCTACTCGGCGCGAATCGCCATAAAATATGTTAGTTGTGAAATTATTTCGTTATTCGTTTAGTTTGTTGTGTTAAATCGGGACTACCCTTAAATAAAGGAACATTTTTTAATTTAATTTTAACTTCATATATGTTAATAAATTATGCACATTATATGTATTAGACTTACAAAAATCTATATCAGTCACATAAAATGTTTATATATAATGTTTTATTGCCTTGTAAAAGCAGATTCTCTGCCAAGATGTATTTAAAACAATTTAAATTTGACGTTGACCGATAGTGACACTGTATACGTTCGGATAGCACAACGAATGCAATTACTATATCAGCACCCTATTTTATCATATAAATTAAGTTGTTTGACGTCTTGTCCTGACTCCTCTTGAAGGGCTTAGACGGTGCCTTACTCGTGCAAGGGCTTTTCTGGAGCAGTTGTAGCCTTTAGTGACCGGATGTCCTTCCTAACATCAACCTAATGTTCTCGGTGGACCAAGGTGGCTACAGAGCAATCGAAACAAAGTACATTGCTCAAGGATACATGCCGAGAAAATCAAATATGTTATATAATTATGTTTTGTGAGCATGGGTCATTGATGCGAATGCATTACTGTACATAGGATATATAGTCACAATATTGATTTGCATGTCAGTAGATTAAAATGATTGACAAGGCGAGTGCTGACCTTATGGAGCACTGATACTAGAATGGCATATCATCAAAATGTATCTAATGTAACATCTGGGCAGAATAGTGTGAGATGAACTAAATTTCAAATTTTTATCATCATGCGAAAATGAATTACTGTAGCCAAACAGTCCATGACAAATAGCTTTTGAATAAAAAATAAAAATGCTAAGGGAAAGCCCCCCCCCTCCCCTTCCTAGCGCCGACAGAGGTGCAGCATTGACATATATATAAGTCCTATCATAGACTGATTACGAATTATACAAATAATTGTATTGTGTGATAAGAGAGAAAATATTGCATCATACGGTAACTATCTGACTCCCCCACACCACCCACCTTACCCCCTATGGCAAAAGGGAACAATTCATTTTTTTGTGAAATTGAGATATATTGTGTAGGTGCCTTACTATGCCACATTACACATATTTTGAAAACACGGCCCTTTAGCCCTTGTTTATAACCAAATAGCATTTACAAGCTAATTAAAGGCCGAAAAGTACGCATTTATATGTGTTATATAACAGTGTTATAATAATCTATCTGATATGGGTGACAGTGTAGTCCTACTTGTTTACCTTCGTGTGCAGGAATGTTTTCAGAAACTAACCTTTTAGCATATAACTCAGAAATAATAAGATGTTATTCTGTCCTTTTGCCTGGGGAGAGTATGGGCACCTGTCAATTAAATGTAGGTATATATAACGACCCATCCTCGACAGAAGCGACAAGTTGGATATACATAGGGCATATAGGCTATCATAATTTGTATCGATTCTTTAAAGTGCCGTGTAAATAACATTAATGTTTTCGTACAATTCGTTGCGAGTTGACGTTGATAACTTAAACGGCCTGTTCAACTCAGATTCACATCATTGTATACGATGTTCAATCTTTCCACTCGTGAAATTGTATACTGTCTGTGACTATTTCAGTTGAAGCCGTTCAATGTTTATATGGTGGCACCTAGCATTTGTTACTGAGTATTACATTATTATATTTCCTAAATTTCAGTCAGTTGAAGCGAAAATCACACCAACGGTTGCCGAGTTGCAGTATACTCCTGTCAGCAAGGAAGATATGCACCACCAGCCCAGCCAATCGGAAAACAAGAATGAGACAGAGAGACATACGAGCTCAAAAAGGTCTACATCGGAAAATCCAACAGACGGAATCGAAAAATCGGACCTACGTGATGTAAAAACTCAAAAAAATCTGGATCATGTGATAACAGAGCAACCTTCTTCAACGGATCCGCATCACATAAGTAAGTTAGACAGGAACCAAGATTCAGAAGGATTACCACAAGGTAAACATACTGAAAAGGGTAAGAAAGGTTCCAAATTTAGTGTATTAAAACTAGTGAAACCTAATGGAAAGCATACGGTGAACAAAAAGGTGAAGCTGACGAATGCTTCCACACAGAGTGATAATAATAATACAACTAAAAATTCTGCCACACAACCGCAGATATCATGGGAAAAACTTATGAGTGAAATGGAAGATGAACTGACGAAAGAATTGACAAGCGCAAAAGGGGGAAACGGTGACGGGACTAATGCAAAATTTAAGCTATCCAAATTTATACATTCTAAAAAGGCGAAAAAAAATATACCTATATCAACAGCTACAAATAAATTGAAGGAAACCGTTTCCGAAGATAGTTTAGTTGACGATGACTGGGAGAAATTATTAGAAGATTCACCCGAGACTCGAAACCTATATCCTCCATCTTCACCAATACGCAAATTGACAGGAACATCGAAAGGGAAGAAATCAACAACGCTTGTAGACAAGGGAACAGAACCACACATATCATGGGATACTATTTTGGTGACAATGGAAGAGTACATAGAAGACAAGATCCTAAATCAGCAAGAAGGTAAGCACCAAGCAATTCCAATGATTGGCACATTTTCCTTAAAAGCAAAAAAACAACAGCCGAAAGATGTTGTTGATATGGGAACATCCCCAGATCTAAGTTGGGAGGAATTTATTGACATTGCCACACAGGAAGCTGAGAAAAATATGCAAAACCGATCTGTACCCGATTTGCAGAGAGAGAGTAGACCTCACAATATGGGAGTATTTTCACTGATAGAGTCTAAAAGGACAAAACCTGTAACCGTAAGTACTGGAACGGAAACCGATCTTTCATTTACGGATCTCGTGGATATAATTATAGAAGAAGTGGGAAATGTAAATGCAGGCAAACCCATTCATGAGTCGGTTGATAGACGTGATACAAGATCTCTGTTGGTTGATAGAGTAAAACACTTAGGTGTATTCCATTTAAATGTATCGCCACCGGTGCAAGATAAACCACAAACCAACGATTCGGGAACGCAGCCAGAACTGACATGGGACCAATTAGTAGAAATTGTAGAAGAAGAAATACACCATCAAATTGAAAATGATAAGATTAGAAAAAAGTCAGACGTGGGAACTGACCCAGTTGTCCCGTGGCCACAATTGGTGGAAATGATTCAAGACGATGTAATTTACGATCCTAGAGATGTATCTATGATAACTTTAAGAAATTGGATTTATGATAGACGGAGGAACGGCCAGTGGGATGATTATACAGATCTTGAAAAAGATTTGGATGTCTTGATCGCAGAGATAGAAGACAATGCCATTCATAATTACATAAAGTTAACGGAATTGCCTCATAAAAATGATGTTCCAGCTATGTGTCATGTGGGCACCGATCCACATGAAGACTGGGGTGATATGATAGAGGAAATTGAAATGTGCGCGCTTGATGCAATCCACCAGATGATGCATTCCGATAAAGCACCCACTAATGAAGAGTCAACTGTTATCCAACAAAGTACATATACCCAGTCTGATGAAAAATGGACAGATATTATTCAGGACCTCAAAGAAGGATTTAATAATGAATATCGACAAATAATTCATGAACTTGAATTGAGGTTAGATGAAATGAACAATATTCCAAAATCAATCAAAGAGGTAACTGTTGGTCGGTCTGAGCCACCGGACGTCTCTGATCAATTTACTGAGCCAGGGTGGTCTTGGGATGTGGTTGTAAATCAAATTCAAGAAGAGACGGAAGAATACATGATTCACCAATTTCATCAACAAAAACAAGATAATCTAGATGCGATGGTTAATACTTCAGTTCAGACGACCTGTTCAACTGTAGATATCGCTGTTGGAGATGATGCAAACAAAGTGGAAGATATCGGCATTCAGGTCCAACCCAAATATTCTACAAAATATGTAGAAGCTATTATACCTTCATCAGAAGTTGGATTTCAAATACAGGCAAAAACCAACGAATGTGGTGTTTCATCGACATTGTCGGTCAAAGATGCTGCAATAGAAACTACTGCTTGGTTAACAAAGTCTATTGGATTATCGTGTTCACCAACAACGGTTGATTCATCGTCTACTGCAAGAGAGAATGTAGATGTAGTAACGACTGCAGTCCAGGTGGTACCCACATGTGACACAGTCGGTACAGAAACGTATAATACTGAAAATAACTCACAATTCGTTCAATGTGAACCTGATACAAATGTTGCAGAGGTACAAGTACAACTTACCATGGTGACAGCATGTCAACAAACTCTGATGGATACAGTAGATACCAGTTCAATGACGATGACTACCAATATACTAACGCAAGACCAATGTTTACAGGTACAATGTAATCTACACACTGAAGAATCGCAGACATGTGTTGATACTTTGGAATCTTCTACAATGACACTTTCCACCGAGGATACAACGGCTATTGCAGTTCGCGAACAAGAGAAGGCGCTACATTGCAAAGAAGACAACGTTGAGAAAGATACACAAACTTCTTCAAATACTTGTGAGAATTGGACACACACTGATATTGTTACATATGATGACCAAGGGAACCAGGCTAGTATGCCAGTTATTGATGACATGATAGAAACGAAAGAGACATCAACATTTGGGCAACAGTCAGAGTATATCACAGACACCACAGATAACACAACCATGGCTATACCAGAATCAACATGTTCCAGCACAGAGGTCACTGCAACGGAATGTATATCAGTTCAATTACAAACCTCGGTACAAACCACATCACAATATAGTACAGCGGCTCCTAGTACTGTTTCCTTGGAAATACAAACAGTGTTACCGAACACAAAGTGTGCATCAATGGATTGTATTCCTACTATGTCGAACAAAGATAGTGAAATTATGCCAGATACGGACGTTTTTTCACAGTTAACAAATATAGCTACCTTCAGCCAAGAAAGTCAAATCTCTCCTATAACACCAGTATGTGAATCAATAGGTTGTGAAGCCCGACCAGATACTATCCAGATGGGCACGAACAAAAACAACAGTGATGACATTAACGCTGACTGTCAAACACTACCTATAATTATGTTGACCACCGAAGAATATTTTGAAATGGAAATCAAATTGAAAAGACTTCAAGAGCAGATTAAGGTGTTTGATGACATGAAAGATGTTTTTACGAAACCAATCAGCGCAAATACAGGAACCGACACTGATCTGCCGTTATCTTGTTTTATTGCTACACAAACACAAGAAAAGGATACCAGTACCGAAATATCTCAGACAAATATCAATTTGAGTGACAGAAGTTCTTCTCCCATAAACCTGGAAATCGACAATTTTATTTGTCAAACTACTATACTCGAAACACAGGATGAAAGCACTATGGCTGCAGGTGAAATAGTTTCCATGGAAAACCAATGCATCCAAACCGAAGTGGAAATGAAAGAGTTTGGTGGAGGAACGGATGGAGTCAATAGTGTTCATGCTTTAACACAGGCGTGTGCTAAAACAGATGAATCTGTGACACAGTATTGCCGTGACGAAACTACAATTGGCGTTCAAACAGAAGAAAGTGCTCCGTTAGTTAGTCAAGGAAGTCAAGTTGGTAATCTAACCAGATCGCTTGGTGTACTTGCGGAGAATCGTGCCGTTGAATACCGATCAACTCAATCAGCTGTAGATACAAGAGATAACAACACCCAATATGAAAACATTGAAACTACTTCAGGAACACAGACAATCAACGTACAATTAACCGAATCTGCAACTGCCACATATAGTGAGAAGAAGGTTCCAACAGTAATTGCATCGACTAATACAGACCTTACGGAGGTTAAACATATCGGATTAGTAACCGACAATGCTAGTTTGGTATCGAGTTTAACTCAAACCATAATGAAAGTTACACGGGATAACACAACTGAGTCTGATATTAAGGTGCAGACAGTAACCACACAGGCAACTCCTCTTGTAAAAGACCAAATGTTGGATCCTATCATCCCACATGTTACCGATAATGAAGTTCAGTGTGATCAGATAGATGTCAAATCGGGACAAACTCAGACAAACCAGCCTTTGACAGAATCGTGTATGATGCAAACTGAAGAAAAATTGCCGGACCAGCCGTTAACAGAGTCGTGTATGATACAAACTGAAGATAAATTGCCTGAAGTAAATAATGCATGCACATCTATGGACGTCCATTTTATGGATATAGAGATTCAAACAAATGAAACAAAATTAACAGATACTTCATCACAATATCATCTAAACGCATCATCAGTTATAACTCAAACTGAGGCAATCGAAACCAATACAGAAGATACGGGAACATCTATATATATTTTAACGAATACATGCAACAGTCAAACTAATGCTTTATCCCAATCATCAGTTGGAATTCAATATCAAATTGAAAATTACAACATGGAGTCGCAAACTGAACACCATTCCACTTCGGAAGCTTCATTTAATACGGCATATTGTATAACGGCTGATATAGATGAACATACAGAACTCGCACCAAGTATATTAACTCAAGATACCTATTCACAACATACCGTACTACTGGACGAGGGAGGTACCCAGACACCACATGTAATGGTTAAGGATTCTTCATCTTTTACCGATACAAAAATATTGAATGATCAAGGTGTTGGAACAATTACTATTGCAGTGAGCACAACCGGGTTACAAGTAGCCAGCGAGATGAATAGTCAGTCATCGCAGTTTGAAAGTTTTGTCGATATTCTTGAAACGCAAACTGAATTGGTGCCAACACACGACGCATGTACGTCTTCAGATCAGTTACAACATACATCACATGATAATTGTACGCAGTACGAAACATCATCACATACACAGCAAGTACAAACTGAAGAAAGCGTGAGAGTTGACACAGCAACAGGCACTGAAACCTCGCCTACTGTAACTAGTCCAACTCAAACCGAAATATCATCTACTGTAACTAGTCCAACTCAAACCGATACATCTGATGATGTTGACTTACAAGATAATGATACTCAAACCCAAATCAAATTAAGTGAATTTAGTATGTCGTTTGAATACGTAAAAGAACATGCAGTAAAAGAGATGCAGACCAATGTTGAAATGAAAGATGTTTGTCTGACATGCAGTCCAGATGCACTTGAATACGAGGATGAAGGAAAGGACACGATAGAGACTCAAGAGTTTGGTATGACAACAGAGCACGTTTCTTCACGTTTCCAGTGTCAAGTTGACGAAGATATAGTTCCACAAGTAAATGTTGCGACGAACTTTAGGCCAGATACAGTTACAGCTGGTTACCAATGTAACCCAAACACGACAGTACGTGGTATATATATAACACCAGATACAAAAACCAAGAGTACCGGTATAGAAAATACCCAAACTATATCGCGTGATATAGGTATTGAAACAACAACAGATACTATGCACCGCTCCCTGTCACCAGTTGGAATACCAACACGTATAAGTTCCACGCAGATTTCCTTCCCACAAACAGAACCATCTTCTCTGCAATTACAAGACAATGCATTATCCATAGTTGTAGCAAGTGATACAAAAGACATTGTAACAGCAATGGACGTATGTACACAGACCCTCCGAGGGCATGTTGACTCATTCACACAGTCGGTGCCAACAGCAAGCGATCCAGAGACGTATATGACACCAAATGTTCATACAACAACAGTACACAGAGATCACCCAATAGAACATGTCAATATTTCAGATGATTCAGATGTCCCACCTGCTCAATCGATTCAAGGTACCTCAACTCACAGTTCAGTGCGTAATGAAATTCGGACTCAAATAACTTCCAGAGAAGTAAAGAGTGTTATTCATCGCCACCAAGATGTACGTGCAGATAGGGAAGGCACCCAGGCGGGTGAAACGTTCATGGTTGATACCCCCGCATTGTCAATGCATGCAAGTCTAGCTGTCCCAGAGATATCAACATCTAATACCATAGTGGTGAATTCCACTACAAAATCAAATTCCAATCGGATGGTCGAAAGGGAAATACAAGACTATTATTCGAGGAGAAATCATTTTGATGATTTAATTAAACACCACCTACGAACAGCAAAATCCACCAAAATGGACGAAATAGAAGGACAGTTAATAGTTGCCCTGAAACATGAGCTAAGACAACAGATCGAAGATGAAGTGGACACAGAATATATTGTAAAAGTTTTACCAGTAATATTGGAAGATGTTCTTAATGCATATAAGTTACTTCATCAATCAGTGTTGCAAGATTTAGATGGATCTTCAATTAGAGGAAGATCCATGGAGATCAGATTCCAGCAATCTGATTCGTGGCCTTCTTCATTAACCAATGAAAATGTGGTACGTGATGTAGAATTACAAAAAGATGTTCGAAATGTTGTTTTATCAAATGTATCTAATGAAATGCGGAATGAAATTAGACGTGAAGTTGCAAGAGAAGTAAGAGATGATGTCAAACGAGAGGTTGCGATTGGTGTACGAGAAGAAGTAAAGCGAGATGTAGCGATTAATGTTCTAGAAGACGTGAAGCATCAGGTTGCTCTGAGGATATATGATAATATAAAAATGAAAATATCTGATGAGCTTAAAGTTACACTTCGAAAGAGGGTAGAGGATAGTATACGGACTGAAGTATTTGATAATGTCCGGGCTGAAAGGAAACAAGAGATGACGGCTCAAGTAAGGGAGGAGTTGAGAACAGAGTTAGAACAGTCTGTACGAGATGAGGTCAAGCTAAATATTACGGAAAATGTAAAGAAGCATGTAACAAGTAACGTTGAAGAGGATGTGAAAAATGAATTGCGTGCCCATTTGTACGACGAAGTGAAGAGAGAACTGCGTGAAAATATTACTGGAAGATTGGTTATTCAACTTCAAGATGAAATGCGTGACAGCGTGAGAAACGATTTAAAGAGAAAATTGGAGGAAACGGTTAAAGCAGAGTTATCGGATGAAATATACCATAATGAAAAGATCAAATTGAGGGATGAGATTGCCGAAATAGTTTGTCAGGAATTAGAGCCGAGACTACGATTGCAAATTGAGGAGGAACTTCGTTCGGATATGTCGGATGGATTGACAGTTCAACATCGTACCTCACAACAACAGATGATTGAACGAGCTGTATCTGTAAAGCGTCAACATGCGGAAGTGGTACCTACTCGGGTCGGCGTATACGAGACTGGTGATTATAATGCACATGTTAATATGATTGGCGGTTTATCGGAGCAACATAAATCTTTCATTGATAATCACATCACGTCACGCAGAGAACTGTTTCAAACAGCTGCACCAAATACAAGTCGATTGGTATCGGAAATAAATCAGAATGATGTACATGCCAACGACAATATGCAGCACCCTATTCCTGATCAGAATACGAGCACGAATCACTCTTTACATCAAAATATTGGAGAGACGAAGTCAACAGTAATCCAGCCAATCCCAGTTGGTAAATCTATAAAGGTTACAAAATCGGCAAACGGCGTACCAAAAGAAGCGGTTTTATTTCAACCGATATTGCACTCGACAGATAGAGTACAAACCAAAATATATTCACATAATCAACAAAGCAGTAACGAAGTTAAAAGGTCGGACAGTCACCATCAAATTGAAAAGTCCACTAGACCACTTGTAACAACAAATGAATTGATACAAATGTCAAATCCATTCAATCAGTTACAGAAACGTTTATCTCCACCAATTTTGGGCACCAACTCAATACTATTTGTCACGGATGAGGATAGCACCAAACATTCACCACCTAACGATACTAAACGGCGACGATTATCTACGATTGCCGAAGAACCGCTTAAGTCATCCAGACGTACGCCTTATGCAAAGACAAACATGTCAGATTCTGACACATCTCGGCTGGATCATGGATTAAACGTATTGATGCAACAAGTAGAATCACTGGTTCCTGTTTGTCGGCCGAAAACAAATTTGACAACGAAATTTGTCAATTCTAAGGTTACGTCACAAGTATCAAAGATGACACATGGCAAAATTCGGTCATTGTCATCTAGAATTCGAGAACATGATGACTTACGCCAAACTAGAGCAGAACACAGGACGACCAATGTCACGAGATCTCTTAGCATGCCCACTATGGCTACGGGGAGCAGCAAGTCAAATTGGGAAAGATCAGACCGGCAGTCACTGCTACCGAATATGCATGGAACGCTGCAAAATGAGGGGCTGCAATCGTCGACTTCGGAAAGTGACGATGATGAATTGAACCGAATTTACGGTAGGCTAAAAATAACCAATGTTAGAGAAACTTCACCCACTGCACGTGAGTCTACGAACAAAGCAGATAAGCGAGATGGATATAGCGTAAGTGATAAAGAGACTCAACAATATAGTCTTTCTTTGCCTAAAGTTCGTACACAATCAAGTATACCCGTTGGTGTGCCCAAAAGGACGGATATGCACGGAGACATATTATCCAAAGATTCCCCTACAACTCAACCAGAACTATTTGGAGGATCTCCGCCGGAAAAGGATATCCCATTTCCTCCGATCATCCCACCAGTTGACATACAACTGACAGCCGACTATTACGCGGATACTTCGGAAACCGATTCGGATTCTTTACTGGCGATGCTGAACGCGAATATTAAGTCCCCTGAACGGCAAGTCGAAGCTGTCTACGAAATAGGGAATGATTACAATTTGCAAGATGATCCATTGAGAGCGTCCGACTCTGATGGAAGTATCATTAGCGATAAATATGACGTTACACACAAATATAATGTCGATTA
Organism: Scotoplanes globosa; assembly: GCA_027575025.1. Taxonomy (NCBI): domain Eukaryota; kingdom Metazoa; phylum Echinodermata; class Holothuroidea; order Elasipodida; family Elpidiidae; genus Scotoplanes; species Scotoplanes globosa. The sequence continues at coordinate 3,786 of JAODAI010209958.1, read as the reverse complement.
TGCTCTTCCGTCATATGAAAATACATGGTATATCTGAAGAGATACACTCCAAACTAACGAAGATACCATCTGCCATGGATATCGGTTGTTTATTTCGCAGAATTAACCTCGAGCCTAGGAACACTAAAGTGTATGTGACACGTACAATAAACACCTGGTGTCTACATAACAATTACTGTTTTAAACGACCACCAGAGTGAGATCGAGAGGTATAGTATTTTCCTCAAATTACGGCTTCCGTATCGGAATCCAACTTCGTGTACAATTCAAATTTGGAGCATAATACAGAACGAATGAATAATGGTATTGAAGTCATGTATCCACATATGTATGTTGATATACACCTATATACATTCATGCATGCGCGGATACAGGGAGCACACAGGGCAGGCTCCCCTCCTATTTTTGACCATCAACATGTTTGGCATATAATAAATTTGTGAAGACAAACTTGGCGAAAAATGTAATAAAATGTTGTACCAGATTGCATGTGGGGGCATTTAGATATCCAAAATTTGTCTGTGGGCTACGCGCCAATCAAGTTGGTTCTCCGCTTAGATGGTATCTCAGACAGAACGGTGGAATAGACAAATCAGTAACATGCATGGCCCCTCGTCAACGAATTCCTGGTAACGTCGCTGTGCTCTAGTATGTTTACAACGATGGCATGGCGAAACCTTCAGCTTTTGTGAGACTTTTCATTACGTGTCACATAATTATGAGTTCAATCATCTTTAAAACAGTTAGGCCGTTGAATGGATATTTTGTCGTAAACATTCATGATCACTAAGTTTAAGGAAATCAATATCTCTGTAGGCCACATGTAGGCCTATAATGAATATGTGTCCGGCACAAAAAATAATATATAATATATGTATATTTTCAGTTAAACATTAAAGCATAATATGTGTCCATATATGCCAGGACAGGAACTGGGGGAGATCCACCTCCCCCCCTCCCCACTTTGGTGCTTCGCGCCCGTGGCGCTCGCAAGTTCGGGCTTCGTCTGAATTCGGTGCCTCCCTTTCTAAAAAGCCTGGATCCGCCCCTGTGCCTACATACGTCATATGTATATTATATTCGTATATCACATATATATATATATATATATCTGCTTATCATATTTGTATAGATACGTCATTTTTTAGTTCCAAACTATATTTAAAATTACATTTGCTTATTATATTTTATAAATTTTAGGCCATTTTAGGTGTATATGCAACAGGTTATAATGTACATTACTGTAATACGTTTATAAATGTATTAAACCCATTTGTCTGACCGGTTAGCTCCGTGTATACAGCGTTGGACTTGTGGTCGTAAGGTTGGGAGTTCAAATAGGGTGATTATTCCAGAGGCTCCAAAGGCTTTTGATGGCTCATATCCTCATTGCTAAACAGGGACATGGAATTTGACCAATTCATCAATCGATATAATATTTCAGAAAAGGAAGGTATGTTAAGGTATATTTTTCGGAAAATGTCGTTTTAGTGGTTAATTTGTGTAAATTTTAAGCATAATGTCTTGAATTTTTAAATGTATGGAAAATGATCGATTGATTAAGTATTATGCCTTTTATAGGGTATAATTGCGTTAATTTAGATATTTCTGTATTACTGAAATTGTTAAATATGGTGACGGTTGTATTCGACGAGGGCCATATGGAATATACAGCGGTGTCGAAGTTTGTATATGTGGGCACATAAACTGTTTGTTTTAATATATTTGTATAGGCATGGGCCTATATACAATGAACAAATACATAATTAAAAGTTTCACATTCATTGTTAATTGCAGTATTGTGAAGGAAAAACAAATTAGACGATGTACTGAAACATGCACACACACAAACCGGCTTCCGGGCCCTATTGGGGATATTTTGTATTGTGTGTGTACTGATCCATCAAAGTTGGAACACTGTGTACTGTACTATCCGACCGTGGATATATCCCCAGTTGTGTGTATAACTGTTTAGTTGTGTATCCCCAGTCCTACTGTACACAATACATATATGGGAACTGTAGGGTGGAAGTGGGGATACTTACCCTAGCATATTGTGTATCGAGTCATGTTTATTTGATATTACTGTATGCTACTTAGCATGATTATAACATAATTTAATTTTAAACCATGTACTACAACTAGGTATTCATTGTATCCTCATTTTGGTAATGTATAATGAACCTTATATTACATAGCACCATACATCTAATAACAATATCCGAGTTCCTTTGGGCAGTCGAATACAATTCTAAAACTTGATTTAGTTATGTACCGTTTTCAGTTTTATAACAGAATATGGCGTAGCATATCTGATTAAACAGTATAACGGCGCAGTGGGCCATACATAGCCATATGTGTTATACTCTCTTGAAAGTAAAACTATTTGACTATTTTACAACAAAAAATATTCCATAAAACAGAGCTGAGAGTCCAGTCATATCAAAGACACAAAATGGTACACGTTGAGCCTTTTCGCTTGAAGTTCAGTGCGCGTACGATATTCAGGTATCATTTTAAAGCATTAAAACAATCCAGTGATCCATGACTATATATGTGGAACCAGAAATTGTATGCAATATTCGTATACTGGAAGTCGAGTCATAGCTAGAACTTTCAAACTTTGTTTTCTCACTTGATGTTATATGAGATTTGGAGAATGGTCAACAAGACAGTGATCCTCGACTACGAAAAATAAAAGAACTACGCTATTAAACCACAAGGTTACAAATACGCCGTCGTGTTAAAGACAATCAATCTAAATGGTATTTTAGGATATTAGTAACTGCGACTGTTATTAACTCCTGCGATGGTGAGCTCCTTCGCAGTCGGATTTTAGAATAACACTTTCTGTTTAATGCGCCTGCATTTGAAAACGACTTGCACAAATAATTATTTCACTTTAAGAAGTGTGCTCTGACTAGCATATCGGTATTATGATTTAATTAAAGTTAACCTGAATATACTGTAACTATGTAACCCATACACGCTACTGGGGGGTTGCACCTCAGGCTCTCGTGGTAAACCTTTAAATTGAGTATGGTATATCCTTGATCGTGACTATAGACCTTGTTAAGGTCTACCGACTGTCTATTATATATCCAATATACCGATATTATGGATGGTTTTGTAGATGCATACATACTATAGTATATAGAGGTTATTCTTATAAGGTGTCATATGTTACTTATAACCAATTATCTCTGTCATTTGTATAACCATATATTATATATGCCTGTGATGTGTATATCCCTGTGATGTGTATATCCATGTGATCCGTATACTCATGTGATCTGTATATTCATGTGATATGTATATCCACGTGATCTGTATATCTCTATGATCTGTATATACACATGATATGTATATCCATGTGATCTGTGTATCATTTACATATTCCAAAAAAATCAGTGTCATACAGAAAAACAAAGTCAATTGACGTTGAATCGTTTAAAAATGATATTGCTACAAAAAATATTTCTCTGATTGGTAATATACCAATTGAAGAGTTAGTATTAAATTATAACCGTGTATTGTCTAATACATTGGACCAGCATGCTCCGGTTATAACTAAGAACTGTTCACGTAAAAAACATTCTGCACCTTGGTTTAATGAACAGATGTTAAACGCTAAAAAACTTAGGAGGTGTGCGGAGCGAAAATGGAGAAAGTCTAAACTCACCGTGCATAAAGAAATTTTTCTTGAACATTGTCGTACTGTGAGATCTCTTATAACTACATTAAAAAGATACTTTTTAAGACATCAAATTTCTAGCCATGTTCATA